>JAECUM010054841.1:0-12201 GCA_016617855.1 Megalonaias nervosa
ACGATCAGAGCACGCCTCTCTCCTGCTCTCTACCCTACACTGGCTATCCATACGATCCAGAATTAAACACAAAATTTGTTCTCTGTGCTATGTTTCACTGACGGGCTCCAGTCCAACATACCTATCTGACCTCACCCATGTGTACACACCTGCAAGATGCTTACGCTCCTCTTCTGACACTCGTATTCTCATCATTCCCACTATGAAGATGAAATCATATGGACAACGCTCTTTTTTTTTTTTTTTCC
Source organism: Megalonaias nervosa (assembly GCA_016617855.1). Taxonomy (NCBI): domain Eukaryota; kingdom Metazoa; phylum Mollusca; class Bivalvia; order Unionida; family Unionidae; genus Megalonaias; species Megalonaias nervosa. The sequence continues at coordinate 249 of JAECUM010054841.1, forward strand.
CAGCAACGTGGAACGAATTGCCCACTGCACTTAGACACAAAGACACAGTGATCTCATTCAAGAGCGCTCTTAAAACTCACCTATTTCAACTGCAAGAACAGACTTAAAGACCCAATAATGTATCCTTGCCTTAAATATTTACAGCATATTTTCTGTTTCTACTTTCGTGGTGTTTGTTTTTAATTTTGTAATCATATCATTATATATCTTTTTTAAGTTTTGTCAAATGTTGTAAAGCGCTTAGAGCTTCTAAAGATTAGGCGCTATACAAAGTCCTCATTATTATTATTATTATTATTATTATTATGCATTCAAGATACATGTTTCATTACTAATCATTCATGATACATGAATCATTACTATGCATTCAAGATACATGTATCAATAATATGCATTAAAGATACATGTTTCATTATTATACATTCAGAGTACATGTATCATTACTATGCATTCAAGATACATGTATCATTAATATGCATTCAATATACATGTATCATTACTATGCATTCATGATACATGTTTCATTACTATGCATTCAAAATATCTTTATCATTAGTATGCATTCGAGATACATGTATCAATAATATGCATTCAAGATACATGTAGCGATACTATGCATTCAAGACTATCATCACTAGTAATAAAAAGGGCTAAAAATTAATATTTGCAATTATTTATTCCAGCAGGTCATATCAAACTTCATTGTTCTTCTCCCCTCTTTGGAACTGTGGTGGTACACTGCTGTCAGCATGCCGTGCTCATGAATGAAACTGGGGTTATTGCCCTAGGATCAGCCCAGGTCAGCTACCGTGATGTGTCCTGGTGAAAGGTGCATTACTCCAATTGCCTCAGCATTAAGTAACCTATATGTGTACAATGTCTACATTTCTCGACATCATTGCAAAGCTACATCCATGTTCTTGTCTGTAATACCACCCACTTGGAGGTGTTTTGAATTGTGATTACGTCACAGGCTGTGGAAGAAGGGTATTAACCCATGACACGAAGTTACGTTTCTCTGCTTTAATAAATTAAGGACCACCTGACAACAATCAGGCTAAATGTTATTAATTAATTAATGAAATCACAAAGTGGTGTGCACTTTTTGCTCTACTGGTCATAGACCAGAATAGTTATGGGTTGGTCTTTCATCTGTCCGACCATTAGCGCACATATGCCATGAGATTGTACACATGTGCCATGAGATTTTAAACTTATGCCGAAAGATTTTACACATGTGCTATGAGATTTTACACATATGCCCTGAGATTTTACACACATGCCCTGATATTTTACACACATGCCATGAGATTTTACACATGGCTTCAGTGTTCACTTTTCCCGGCTACTGAAAGAGGAATCTTTTCTAAAATGTGCCTGGTCCCTGCCTCAGAATATTAAACTGTTGGTCTCTAATATAATTACCGTGTACCGTGGTACGTACCGCGGTTTGTTCATCAATACCGCTGTACAAAATATTTCCTGGTACCCAGTTATACTGGAAATACAACCAAAATGTCATCACTTATAAAACGGCACCATCAACCACTGACAGACTGTAAAGACCCCCAAGTTGATACGTGTATGGATAATGTATCGTATCAAAGGCTAAGTATCATGAATCATATGGATATGCAGCACAGATGTATGATTTCATCCCAAGCTCCAACAACTCATTCCTATACTACTGTATTGCCGTCCGGAGCTATCCACGATCATCCCACAAGTTGAACCAGCTATCCAGCCATTACAGACATCTCAATCAGGAGATCTTACTGAAAGATCCGTCTGTCTCACCAGGCCCACCGTTTCACCTTTCTACAATAACGGAGATTTTAATGATTAGTATGTCAATCCTTCCATGCTACGGCTAATTACAATTACGGAGATCGTATTGATTGAACTGATCATATCGCCAGGCCTACCACTTCATCTCTCTACAATTACGAAGATCTTAATAATTGATATGTCCATCCACATATGTCTATGGAAACATGCAATCATATTTATGGGGATCTTAGTTATTGATGCATCCGTCTCGCCGAGCGTAAGACTACACAAACACGATGGAGATTTCAGTGATAGATCCGAATGTTACGAATATGTAATTAATTTACTTATGTGTTAGTTTTAAATTCTTTATTTATTTTATTTTTGTTTCATTACATTTTATTGTAATGATAATTTTCATTGGAATTGAATCTCATTTCGGAAAATTGGCTTGACCCGATTAGATTATAAGATTTCTTCAGCACTGTTTTTAGCTCACTCTGGTTCATAGATCTTGTAAACATCAAGATAAAACGACTGGATATTACCAAGGTCATTTTCTGATTGCGTGATGGCTCTAACTTTAAACAACTTTTTTTATTGACTCTTATAGTAAGATTCGCAAAGTCTTTTAAGGCGTGCGTGCAAAGTCTCATTTTTTTAATGCGATGTTCAAATTAGTGGTCACGTAATCCATCACGTGAGCTTCCATGTGATCTAAAATCTAGGCTTAAAACAGCCAATTGGTATTAAATTTATTCAGTCGTATTTTAAACCTTGAGGGCTCAAGAGGTTTTTATTGTTGTTGCCAAATTGTTTTTGAAGTTCATCTGTTTTTTCTGGAATTTAATAATTTATTCTCTAGAAGACTAAACAAGTGTACATTTTTATAAAAAGTTCTGGGACAAAGAAATTCAGTGGAAATTTATTCTGGAATTCTGAACGGAAACATAAACTGTGATTCAACGAGGATCTGTTGCAATAAGTACAACGACCTCAACTGACGTCATCGCCTCCATATTGGAATTTCATCGAGATTCGAACCTGGATTCAATTAGAATTGTTTAATGATAGGACTTATATTTTTCGGTCCTAGGATTAAATTTTGGATTATATTCACAAACCGTAAGTCCTATTTCCAATTTTTACATTGTTTTCTAGGGAAATAGATTATTTTGTTAAAATTTACAGAGCTTGTTGACTTCACTCTTTTCTTTTGTTACTTTTATACGAGTCTACACGTAACAAGACTCTTTTCTTTTGTTATATTTGTACGAGCCTACACATAACACGAATGAATGTTAACCGTGCCGACCATACTCTCGCCGAACAGGCTATCTGTACCAGTACGACAAAACTGTCCGGCTGGTCTTATATTCAGTGCATGTCCGCATGATAGTGGCCGTGAATTATACAGTGATAATGGTATTGTGTTATCATTGCCACAAGGAATGGTTTATCCCAAAACAGAAGCAGACCATAATGAGAAGACCTGACACAGTTAGTGTGAAGATACTCCTGAGCATCAACCCTACTCCGATCCGAGAATACTTACTTAATCACATTTCTTAACGACACTACAATCCACCCCGCTATGCGAGCATCCTCGTTTGTAGTTCGCTCAGGGGTCCTGGGTGGCCGAGTGGTCTAAAGCGCTCGCCTTTACTGATCACTGCCATCTCACTTCTGTCCGTGTGGGTTCGAGTCTAGGGCACGGCAAATGTGGGTATATGATAAAGCTTGACAGTAGCTTCCCGTAGGTCAGTGGTTCTTTCCGAGGTTTTCCCGGATTCTTTCTCCACCAGTTAAACTGGCCGCCTATCATGCGCCGAGAAAATGGCGTTAAACACACTACAACAAGAACAACAAGTTCGATCAGCTTAAAAACTGTCGACATCTAGTGGTGGCAAGGAGATGTAATGTACAAGAAATATTGCCCCTTTGTCTATATGATATAGACAGAAAGATGAACTTTCCTCATTTAATGGGACTGGATTTGATAGGTAGCAGGTTTATATTTCTGATGTTAATGTGATCGGGTAAGCACTCTTGGATAAACATAATTTACTAGAAAAATTTGCTTTCCTAACTGTACAGAACAAAAATTACAAACACAAACAGTTGTTTACACAGATACAACTGTGGCAAGAAGGTATGCCGTCTTTCCTTCCACCTGCTGATCAGCAAAATGTGTGCTTTCTATGAAGTCAGGCTATCGTGATGAGTAGCATAAAGATGTAGTGTAAACACTGCTTGATGTAAACATTTTCATCCAATTTTTCTACTTGCTGCATTCCGAAAACTGTTTCAGAGGTTCAGTTGGTGCTGTTTCATTCATTACTTGTATCATGAATTAGGCCAACAAATGTACTTTCCTTTCAAGGTCGAACACGGTTGCAGACTTGTGAGATTGGCATAAATATGTATCTGATTTTGGAACGTAACATACTAGACACAAATATTGCATCCTGTGAGGAAATATAGTCAGAATGTTTCAATCTTTACGGCCGTGATTCCTACTTCTTTGCTGGCTAAATAGTTATGTAAGGTTTATGACAGTCGGCTAAAGGGTATGAGGCCGACAATAGCCGGCTATGTGTTTATTCAGTAATTAGACAGTTGAGTCGGCTAGTCGCTTCAAAGGGATTTAGCCTTTTGTATCGCCAAAAAGGCTAAATTTCTGTACTCACAGTTATTTATCTGATAAGAAGTCCGTGAAAGAGTGGTAAATTACGAGGATGTTTAAAGGGAGAACAGGATGTACGTCCCTTACATTTTCTTCAGGAAGTTACCAGGGTGTACGTAAGAGACGGCACTGAACTCCCAAGAGAGGGAAGAAGAACGTATAAGAATTGGTACAGAAGGAGTGCGGAAGGAAGAGTACAAGGAGTATCACAGGAAGGATGCAGAAGAAGGAGAAATAGTACAAGGAGTGGCACAGGAAGAGTGCAGGAGGGAAGAAGAAGGGAGAATAGAAGAAGAGAGAAATAAATACAGATGAGTAAAAGGGACTACTCACTTAAAGGAGACTCTCACATTAGGACCTTAACTCTCATATAATGAAACTTTCATATGATGAAATAAAGAAGATATTTGTTAACAGGCCAAATTAATGTATTAGTTTGTGAATGAAGTGTAATTGGAAGATTTATATCCAGAAATTACTTGAATAGTTTTATTTATTATTATTACTGATTAAATTGTTATAGACGTTACCTTGAATTGTTTATGCATTTAGGCTGTCGGCAATGCTGACTGGGGGCTCGTGAGTCATTCAAAATTTAAATGTTCACCATTCTGCCGTATTAGCCCTAATACTTGCAGTGGGTTGTGACCCATCCATTGTCAAGAATAATTGTTTAACTTCATGATTTTATGTTTATATAGTTATGTTTTCTTAGTAAACAGATATTCTCATGACAGCATTGTTTCTGGACAGTTGGTCCGTGTGGCCGCATTTAATACTGACACCCTTATTCTTAGGACGGGCCCCGAGAATTTGGGTACTTTCTATCGATAGTAATGTGACGCCCTAGTTGAATAGCCCTCTGTTATCAACATCACTCACCTCCTGTCTCTGCCTGGCATTAAATACCATATACCTCCAGTTGTTAATCCCATATACTGGTCTTATAAAATGGAAATGATGCAGGAGCATGTAATTTAATAATTAGTGTCTTATTTAAATGCGTTTCAATCTATTAGAAAAGGCGTTGTTCGTGCTTTATTCCAGCCACAAATTAGTATTGTAATCTGTTTCCTGAACAGAGCATGACAACAACGAGATCCTCATCAGGTTTATAATTTGTTCGGCCTCAAATAATGATGGAACTGCATTTTTGTTAATTTTAAAGGATGTACATTTTAAGTGCAAAAGAATGCATTATAATTTCAGAAACTCTAACAGAGCTAACAAATGAGCTAATGAAACACGAAATATTTATATACCGTATATTTTACATACTAATATCTTTTGCTGGAAAACACATGTAACGAAGATGTTGTAGATGTTGTAGCAGCTAGTACATGCTAAATTAAACACTGAAAAGAGAACTTTTGATATTGATCTTCGTATGTATAAAAAAATAAAAGAGCTGTCAAAATTTACATAAATAGTAAATTTAGTATCTGCCGAAATCAAAATGAGACTCAAATTAAGTTCATTTAACGCATATTTTGTTTTAAGAAAGTAAAATTAAATATCTGCAAATAAATAATATCATACTCGATATAGGCCATTTTGTGCAATATCAGCTTCCAACGTACGTGATATTTACCGTATATATCTGCTAGGCAGTGGTACAGGTCCATTGGATCCGTACGGGATGGGATAAGACGCTCCCGCCCCCACGAGTCTCTCAACTATGGATGATAAAGTGCGATGATAGCACAGCATCAGCATCACTGGGCGGAAGTCTTCTTCGATTAAGTCAATGGGCAGGGCGGAATGGCTCCAAGATGACCTCAACGACCATGTGCTCCGGGCCAGGGCGTGCCACACTGTATCAGTGGATTTCGGCTGTGGTCATCCAGTCTATAGAGGGATGGGCTCCGCCAGGCTGTATCTTGCCCATGACACACTACATGAAGACAACTAACAATTCTTCCATACCGGATCGGTCGCAGCCCGGGTCAACAGTGACCACACCTTACGCTACACACCAGGACGGAGGTGACAAGTATGCTACTGGTGCCCCCACTACCAAGATCCGTGGGAGAGACAACATCATCATAGGTACATGGAACGTTAGAACACTGAGGGCTGTGGGAAAGTTGAAAGAACTTACACATGAGTTGGAGAGGTACAACTGGAATATTATTGGTCTCTGCGAAGTGCGCTGGAAAAAAACGTTAGCGAAATAACAACAGATGAAGGGCATAAGCTCTACTTCAGCGGAAGAGGGGACAAACATAGTCATGGCGTTGGATTTCTTGACCACAAGGGTACTGTGAACAGCACTATGGGTTGCTCCCCAGTCTCAAGCAGGCTCATTACCATCCGCCTGAGGGCGACTCCTTTCAACATCACAATTATACAAGCCTATGCACCCACATCTAACTATGATGACAACGAACTGGAGAATTTTTATAACCAACTGCAAGATGTCATTAACAACTCACCCAAGAAGGACATTCTGTTTGTACAAGGAGACTGGAATGCAAAGGTGGGAGTTGTTTACAGACAAACTGAAAAAGAACATGTGGACTCTTCTGCAATGCAGAAACAAATGAAAGAGGACTCAGGCTCTTGGAGTTTGCTGCCTACAACAATCTTGTGCTAGCCAACATGTTCGGCCCTCACAAAGCATCTAGAAGATTGACCTGGCACAGTCCAGATGGACAACATCACAACCATATTGACTACATCATGTTGAAAAAAACGATTCTGCACAGGGCTGAATATCGCCAGAACACGAAGTTTTCCAGAAGCAGATATTGGAAGTGACCATGATTTATTAATGACAACGTTTCGCCTCCACCTGAAAATGATCAAAAAGCCTTACCAACCAACAATGAGATCTATCCCTGAAAAGTTGAAAGATCCAAAAGTCGCAGAAGCCTTCCAAGCAATGATAGGTGGTAAATTTGCACCTTTGATAACCCTGGACAGCCAAGACACCAGCCTCGAGTCCTTAACAACCACATTCAACACAGCTGTGACTAGCACAGCTAGCGAGATCATTAGGAAATATCGTCGAACAAAGAAACCTTGGGTCACAACAGATGTCCTTGAGCTATGCGACAAAAGAAGAGAACTAATAAAGGGAAAAAGAGATCATGAAGGAGCTAGAAAATACAGAGAGATAAACAACATGATCAGCAAAAGCATGACAAAGGCAAAGCAATCCTGGATAGAAAGACAATGCTGCAAAATCGAAGACAGTCTGAGTAGAAATGACAGCAAAATGGCATATCAACTGGTGAAAGATCTCACAACCCATAAACAAGGGAAAACTGCCACCATCCAAGAAAAATCAGGAAAATGCCTCACAGAAGATCAAGAGATCCTCAAGCGATGGTCAGAGTACTGCTCAGAATTGTACAGTCATAAGACCCAAGTAGATCCAGCAGTACTAAATTGCCCTTAGGCAGAAGAAATTGATGACAACCCCATTCTTCGTGAAGAAGTAGAAATTGCAGTTAGCTCACTAAAGAAAGGAAAGTCAGCCAGCATTGACAACATACCAGCAGAGCTCATTCAAGCAGGAGGAGAAGAGATAGTCACAGTCCTGACAACAATCTGCAACAAGATATGGCAGACGGAAGAATGGCCCACCACATGGACTCAATCCTTGGTCATCGTGCCCCCCAAGAAAAGAAACCTACAGTTATGCCAAAATTACAGAACCATCAGTCTGATCGGTCACCCAAGCAAAGTCATGCTGAAGATAATTCTCAACAGACTAAAGCCTCAAGCAGAGAAACTTATTGCTGAAGAGCAGGCAGGTTTCCAAGCAGGAAGGAGCACCACAGAACAAATCTTCAATCTCAGACTCCTTTGCGAGAAATATCTTTAGCATCAGCAAAATCTATACCACGTCTTTATAGATTTCAAAAAGGCTTTGATTGGGTATGGCATGCAGCCTTATGGGCAACTATGAGGAAGTACAACATCAGCTCAGACCTGGTGCAGATTGTTCAGCACCTGTGTGACAAAGCCACTAGTGCTGTCCTCATCAATGGCAGCAGAGGAGAGTGGTTTAGAACAACAGTTGGAGTCAGACAGGGATGTATAATGTCACCTACAGTCTTCAACATTTTCCTGACAAGGATCATGGAGGATGCCTTGCATGACCACACGGGCATTGTCAGCATCGGAGGAAAAACAATCACCAACCTTCGTTTTGCAGATGATATTGATGGTTTAGCAGGAGATGAAAAAGAACTGGCTGACTTGGTTGAGTGCCTCGATACAACCTCCACAGCATACTGAAGGGAGATTAGCGCCGAAAAAAACAAACTGATGACAAACAACACCAACGGCATCAGTGCAGAAATAAAGGTCAGTGGACAGAAGTTGGAAAGAGTCACAAGTTTCAAGTACATGGGATCAATTTTCACAGATGCGGGCTCCAAACCAGAACTACTTTGCAGGATTGCCCAGATAACAGCAACAATAACAAGGTTGAGACCAATATGGAAAGATACCAACATTGCTTTTGGTTCCAAAATAAGGCTGATGCGCTCAATTGTCATATCCATCTTTCTGTATGCTTGTGAAACATGGACGCTCACATCAGATCTGCAAAGAAGGATTCAAACCTTCGAAATGAGATGCTACCACAAGATCTTGGGCATCTCATATATTGACCATGTAACCAACGAAGAAGTATACAACAGGAACAAACGAGCCATCGGATCCTATGAAGACCTCTTGACCACTGTAAAAAAATCGTAAACTGGAAAAGTGGTACGGTCATGTCTCAAGATCATCTGGACTGGCAAAAACAATCTTGCAAGGCACAGTGCGAGTGTGCAGACGAAGAGGCAGGCAGAAAAAGAGATGGGAAGACAACATTAAGGATTGGACAGGCATGGAATCTGGAGATTCCAAAAGGGCAATAGAGAACAGGGAAAGATGGAGAGAATTGGTTGTAAAGTCAACTGTGGTGCCCCAACGACGTCTTGGGTTATGGGATTGATGATGATGATGACCTGCTAGTTGACATTTACTGTTTACGTCTGCTAGTTGAAATTAACTGTATATAACTGCTAGCTGATATTTGCTGTATATGCCTGATAACTGATATTTAATGTATATGCCTGCTAGGTGATATTTACTGTATATGACTGCTAATTGATATTTACTGTATATGCCTGCTAATTGATATTTACCGTAAATACCTGATAGCTGTTGTAATACTCTTTAGAGAACGGCCCAAATTTAGCCTCAAAGCAACTCGCAGGAAAAACAAAATTGTATCAAAATGTTCCACAGAAAATGACTTTGGAATCTATGGTAATCAGTTACACAATTCTAGTGAGTGCTTGGCCAGCATAATATACATGATGAAAATTCAAATGCACATACTAAACATTGAATAAAATATCAACTACTTATTATGGCAAAGGCATCCGTGCAAATTTAATGTCAGTATATATAAAAACAAATAAGACAGGTCAGCGACTGAAATTTTTCCTCCAAATCCGGAATATATTTAGACTCGTCGTGTTGGATAAATTCCTAGTGTCAAGTTTTCCATGTATTATTTAAAATATTTTTTTAAAAACACCTATGCAGATTCGTTCTTTACGCACGCAAAATGTTACCAGAAATGTTGCACAAAGTATATTTACCACATATTCAAATGTATTCACAACTGAACAAGGTAGAGATACCATATTCTGCGATATCAATGATCCATCTATCTGTGTTTATTACAAAAAGCAATGTTTTATTAATAGATTGAAATACAGTAAGAGACACTGCATCAAAGTGTCAGTTGTCACTTACTTTCCGTTTGCAATAAACACTTTTTAATGCCCGTATTCCCAACTGTTTCACACATGATTCGGATTGTGTTGAGAATTAAAATCATTACTTAAACAACTTTAAAAAAGTTAATACATGAGTCCTACATTTTATAGTTTGGAATTTGTTTTTAGGCATTCTGCGATAGCGCCTCCTTGTTGCTTAAATAAACGTATACTTGAGAGTCTACGTTCTTGACACATATTAAAATCCATTCAGCCTGAGAGAGAGAGAGAGAGAGAGAGAGAGAGAGAGAGAGAGAGAGAGAGAGAGAGAAGAAGAAGAAGAAGAAGAAGAAGAAGAAGAAAAGTGCAAATGGCCTAAATGTGCAGATACCGATTTAGATTTAAATAACATTCAAAAGGGCAGAGAGAGTTCCTAAATTAGAACCTATTCGTAGGTCTAAAAGTGATATAACCACTATGACAATGAAAGTGACATCTCCACTGTGGCAATAAAAGTGATATCGCAGTTGTGACGATATAACTTTTCTATCACCGATATATTTCAGTCTCTCATAATGAATAATAACTGTACTTGTATCGTGCCAGATGAAATGCTTCTCGCAGGTAAATGTTTTTCCTTCGAATGTGAAATGTGGATTTTATAACTCACTAGATTTATACATAAAACAAACATGAAATACAATTTTTTTGGGGGGGGGGTAAATTTCAAAGAAAGCTGATTGCAGACAAAGTTTGTTTACCAAAGGCACGCGACGGCTCCCATAACTCTTCAGCCCTTTGTGAAAAATGTACTTTTCCACAACGCCAGGACCTATATGGCGGATTACATGTCAACAGATGAGTTTTAGCATAAATTAAATGGGTGGTGTTGCTTTGTATGTCGATGTTAATGGCGCTGAAATCATTCGGTAATATTAACTACATTCGGAAAATGCTTGTGAGAAACCTCGATGTGTTAGAGCAGCGGATATTTTCGATGCTGAACTTAATCAGTGGCGTCACTAGGGGGTGCGGGGGTGGGATGGGGTGCGGACCGCACCGGGTGACACCATCAGAGGGGGTGACACCAAAATGACTGTCTATAAAAAAAAATTAATTTTTATGCAGGAAGGAGGTCCATGGTGGTGACACCATGAGTTACCGCACACGACTGTCTATAAAATTTTTGAATTTTTGTGCAGGAAGGGGGTCCGGTGGGGGGTGACACCACGAGTTACCTCACATGACTGTCTATAACATTTTTGAATTTTTGTGCAGGAAGAGGGTCCATGGGGGTGACACCATGAGTTACCGCACATGACTGTCTATAAAATTTTTGAATTTTTGTGCAGGAAGGAGGTCCATGGGGGTGGCACCATGAGTTACCGCACTGGATGACACCAACCCTAGTGACGCCACTGAACTTAATGACCTACAATGACAGTGACGATACACACGCCACGTGGCTGGAGTGATTTCATTCCCACTCCCATCACTGAACTAGCATATGTTTATGCTTTCTTATTCATTGTTAGTACTTATACTAATAAATTTCATTACCGCGTCAAGCCTTACCGCGTAATTTGAGCATTTGTGAACCACTGAAAGCATGCGTCACATTAGTCCGATAAATCATCCCTCCAAATCTGTGTTGATACTGATGGACGATATGTGGGTCTGATGTGACCTGTTCATAAAAATGTGCAATTTTGCAGCATGCAAATCTTTCCGGAACAAACCTGCGTACACTTTAGACACATACCGG
>JAECUM010054842.1:0-20602 GCA_016617855.1 Megalonaias nervosa
CTTCTCAGACCAGGGGATCTTTCTGTAAATCCGAAAATAGTCTACCCCTTGGAAAGCTCGACCATTGTTGAGTGTTTTAAGTGTCATTGTTTCGTTGACACGCCACCATACATCCATGTCCACAACCTCTATAATGGTCATACCATCGTAGTACGCCGTCACCGACTGATCGATAACCTGGTCCCTTTTATTCATCACAATTTCTCCGATTTGTATCCGCTCTTCTTTGAAAGCAGTAATGGTCAACCTTATACTGTTTCCTCTTCCTTCTCTCCACGCAAAATCCGGTACGTTCCATGTGTCCCAAGTTTTATTTGAATAGACAGTCTTGTTAGCTGACCCCGACCATTGCGACCATCTGCCAAAGTATTGCATGGAAACGTCAACTGGGTTTATTATCCCTCTGAAGTAAACTTTAATGTTTGACCCAAGCTCAGAGTCCATCATACCTAGTCTGGGACCATCGAGAGAAAACTCAATAATTAATCCATAAGATATCAAATTCGATTGCAGGTCTGTGTCCAGAGGAGTCACGGACATTGTAGCAACTCCAGACGCTTGCGTGACTCTTTGAGTCTGAGAAAGATCTATGTCTCTGAATGACCACAAAGAGAGGGTCATTTTACAATTTTCCCAGTCAGGCATCCTACTGTTTGCAAATGACGTATACTGAGGAAGATTTGCTGAAATGATGTACTTTCGAGCACTGTCATGAAAGATGGGAATATTTACATTATCTTCTTCTGCACACAAAGTCTTTTTGCTCTTCTGAACCAATTTGCCTTTTGATGTATAGAGACCAAATCCAGTGTCTGTGATACCATGATCATATGATATGTCGTCAAAGCAAAACACTTTACAATCCAAGCTATTTTCCTCTTTACCATTATGCAATAACAGTTCAATTTTATCAATTTCTACGCCATATTCGTCACCCTTCTCAAAATAGAAACTTAGCTGATGTCTTCCTTCTGACAGGTAAACGATGGAACCTAATGGTCCACTCGGTTTAAAAATGTTCCAGCCCTCTCCATCTTTGTTAAGAGGTTCCGTTAACACTTCTCCCAACTTTTTATTGTCTACAGTCACCGTTATCAAATCGCTGTCGCCATCATTGGAATACCATACGTTGTGCACTTCTATTTCTGAATGCTTCGTCAGGCAAAATTCAATTGAAGCTGTTTGTCCCTTGTATATTTTTAATGTCGCCTGGCCCGAGGCATCTGATCGTGGTATAACTTGTTTTCCTTCAAAAAAGACGGCATTCTCAGCCTCAAGAACGTCGGGACTGGCTTGAATAGACACTAATCCGACAAGAAAGATCGCGAACACGGTGTAGCATAGTGGTCCCATTGTGTCTTGATTGCAAAAGCACGCATTACAACACATTCTTCACTTGAAGACTATAACGTTCGTTAACTGTTGTTGACTACAAGATGTCCAATTGGCAGCTGTTTCCCACCTTTAGAAAGGTATCCACACCTAAATTTGTTTTCCTTTGGACAAATACTTTCGATGATTTTCATACAATTATTATAATAGTTTTAACCTGTAATTATGCAAAGTGTTGTATTAGTAATACCGCAACACCTGGTTCATTGTAATTCCGTTTAAAATTCAACCACATTTGACTAAATCTTTACACAACTGACCGTTTTTAACCATTCGTTTATGCATGAATTTGTTCACAATATCTGATCCATGGCGTGTTAAATCGAGGTAAACGCTGAATTTACAAAGATTAAAATCTTATCTTCTCGAAACTTGTCTCATGGAGAGGTCTTCAAGGACATGGTTGTGTACGGTATTTACAAGTAGGTGTGTGACAATGCGATATTCGGTCTCATCCACTTTGATAGATTGCCAGTCAGAGCCAGTGCATAATAATGTATAGCTAGCATACTAGTAATTACCATCTTACCTAGCATATGGATTTGTTGTATTTTGCAATGGAATTAATTTATGGATAGGCTCCTGAGCCTGCAGATTTAAATTAATCTAATATACCTGAGACTTTCACTTGTCTGAATGTCGGACCCAATTTACTCGAAACTTTCCAGAGCACGATTTTGAAGCTTAAACTACAATTCTACAAAATTTAATTATGTAACGTTCTTTAAGATAATGCTCGAATATTAGGACTTTGGGTATGTTCTGATTTTCTGATTTTGTGTCTCTCTACTAAACTGCATCAAAATTATAACTAGAAAATGACACAAACCTGAACCTTCCTTAATAGTCTATTTGTCTTGTATTACTGCCTAGTATTTAGGATTAAGTTTTTCAACTCTTTTTTAAGCTGAGGGGTTTTAATGCTTTCACCAAAATAATAATAATAATAATAATAATAATAATAATACTTCTCCGGTGGCCTTGTGGTTAGAGCGTCCGCCTCGGATGCGGGAGGTGGCGGGTTCGAATCCCGACCGAGTCCTACCAAAGACTTATAAAAATGGAACTAACAGCTGCCTCGCTAGGAGCTCAGCATTAAGAGGTTAGTTTTTGGACTGGTCGGCCTGATGGCAGAATAATGTGACTGGGTGGGACATCATGCTACATGTCTGCGGCATGATGCCCCAGTGCTAGACATCACTATAAACTGCCACACTTCATGCATCGTAGCGATAAGGCTGAGAAATTGTTAAAGCTACGTTAAAAATCCAAATCACACACACACACACTTGTCAAAATCCCGGCCATCATAACTGATATAATGAAAGAATGACTCATTAAAGAGGTACGGCGATACTATATGCCCCCACCCCAATTGATTAGTGACGTATGGCGATAATGTATGACCCCACTGATTGGTGAGGTATAGCAATACTGTATGGTCCCCCAATGATTTAATCAGATGAGGAACAAACATCTCTTTAGCCTTATCTTTCAAAAATACTCCTTGTTTAGCTATCTTTTAACACACTCCCTCTTTAACTCTTGATTTATTAATAAATGTTGACGTCAAACTAAGTTGAGAAACCAATTTTGTCATACTCCTAAATGTTCAGAAATATGTCCACGAAACTAGACGTTTTAAGTACTCACAATTATGTTTATGTAACAAGTATATAAAATAGACAACAGGTTCTGTAACTAGTGATCTCTCTCTCTCTCTCTCTCTCTCTCTCTCTCTCTCTCTCTCTCTCTCTCTCTGATCATTTACGTAACTATATATGTTTATTACCTTTTCCTATGAAATATTTCATTTCTTTTAAAACACGAAATTTATGACCTTGTTCATCAGATGCACACCCACTTTGTAATGTGGCGAATTTTGAAGACTTATTGAAACTTAATGTTGAATAAATTGTGCACTGAAGTTATCATAGTCAACATAAAAGGGTCTACGTTTAAGCTTCAGTGGAACTGACCGAGTCATCGTAACGGTATAGTGACAGAGAGTACATTAGAATTACCGACCGTATCGGTTGGAGGAGACTTTATGTCAAATAATTGATCTTCAAAGGAAAGCTAATTGCAGCATATTTTAGGCTGTTAAAATCTGATGAAAGACATGATTATTTTGGGGGAAGGTTTAGGAACAGTTGGTTCCGATTGGTCAGAAAACATTTAGGCGTACACTTTGGGAGACTGAGAATTTATAGGAGCAACTTTAGACAAATTTCTTTAGTCAAGAATCGTGCTTGGGAGAAGTCAGATTGACTCCGTGGGAACAATAGAATTGTGTTTCCCTCCTTAACGAATAGGGGCCAGATAGCTGTCTTGAAAAGGGAAGGACAGGCTATAGTGCTTGAACGCACGGTTTGTGTGGAAAAGAAACAGCATTAAGGTACGCAATTTTAGTTTCCATATAATATTCTATTTCATTTGTTTAGTTTTATGCAAATGTGTTGATATGCTTATGATTCACGCATGTATCGTGTATTCATTTCGTAGGACTCTGTTGATATGTTACAGTGTTATGCAATTTAATTCTTTAATTTAACAATTATTAGTTCATTGAGAAAATTGACCGATTGCATGTAATCAAATATTCAATGTGTAGTATTTTCATAGGGATTTTTGATGTAATCCAAAAGAATGTTCAAATATGCAGTATTTCATAGGGATTTATGAATAAACCCTAATATGCAGATGTGTCATATTTCTTATGATATATACATTGATTTCCTGTGTAGGATGATACTGTTATCGTGAGTTAATGACAACTGTATATTTATATATGATTTCGCAATGCTTAAATGATCTTGCAGGTTATTGGTTACTGTAGCTAGATTTAGTGAATATTATGCCATAAGTAATTGAACATTTATCTTATTGAACAAGAATTGACTAGTCAAATGTAAATAAGACATGTAGTAATGTATGCTGGTATTTACGGCCGCATTTGTCTATAGAGAGCACGTGGTAATTTCTAATCAATTGCCGAGCGTTGAGGGCAATGGACTGCCAAGCTAAGGTCATTCGTACTAAATATAACGGTTGTACCTTACAGAAATCTGTAAGGACAGTTATTTGTTAAGATCACATTATGTCAGAATTTATGCAGTGTGAATTGCTAATCTGAATACAAACAAAGAGAGTTTATATATATATATATATATATATATATATATATATATATATATATATATATACATACATACATACAGATAAGTGGTGAAAACATATCTAGCTCTCGTAATACTCTCGTATTTAAGGGGACAGCTTTATACCCTTCCAGAAAAGGAAAACCCGATGAGTCAGAGGGAAATCCGCATCTAAGAGAGGTCAGAATAATCAGGGGTCAGAAAGGGACCAAAGCACACACATTAGACGTGGAAAACAAGACAAGAGGAGAGAGACATCAGGTGATGCTGTCAAGCGTGGAATTGTACTCTCTAATTCACCACTCGTAACATGATGTAAATTGAACACTGCGACTAAATTCTATCAATGTAAATCTGTTGGATTGAAAGTGGAATTTTGGTTATGTATTAATTGATCAAATTTATTTTTAGTAAATCTGTTGGATTAAAAGTGAAATTCTGGTTATGTATTAATTGATTAAATTTCTTTTTATTTATTGGTAAAGGGGGCTCGTCGTTGTTTATTTCTTTCAATAGCCTTGCTCAGTTATCTGTTAACGTTCCATCTATCCGTCCACACTGGGCAATAACACCGTGGGAGGTCATTCCCTAGTTAACGACCGCCAAATCAATTAAAGGGGCTTTATTGTTTTAAAGCCCCACGTTACACACTTTTTACAAACTGAATGCCTTCTTTGGGTTATGTTTGCATGTTTCAAGAAAGAGCCTAGGTGATTTAGACAACTTGTGTCCAATCCCACCTTGATTAATATAAAATGACAATAAAATATGCTTACGACAAAACTTGAAACAAAATTTGCTCTATACTTCAGAATACATTATAAAAAATTAAGGTGAAATATGTGTCATATTTCTTCATGCCAATAATTTTCAAAAGTCCAAACTGCAACCTTATATGTTAACAATTGAAAATTGAAGACCCATACATATATGATCTACGGGGAGTTATAATGAAAGCAAGAAACACAATCACTGTGATCTACAATACATGGAAACACAGATAAATAGTTCTGCCGAAGATATTTGACTCGCCACCATTCGCTTATATACAACGTTATGTCCCATTTGGACTATTTCTCCAGTTAGATAACGAGGCGTATTTAATCTCTCGATATGAATTGCTGTTTTCGTTGGATACGGTACAATAGGTTATAAAAAAATATCGAAAATGCTATTTGTTGCACTGGAATAGATCCTTTCAATCATAACGTTTTGTTTTTTTTTTTTTTGTTTTTTTTTCCTCTTCAATTGTTGCTATTAGAATCGAAGGCATATCGTTGCAATTGAAACTTAGGTGAACTTTCTTACGAGATGGGGTTGAAATCTGAATCTTTCACATTCGACGACGCGAAATAGGAGCAAGATTTGCCTATCAGAAAAAGAAAAATTGTCTATCTATGATACTGAGTATATTCATTTTGTATTACAGAACCAAAATTTTATTTAAACTCGAGGCCCCATCACTCGTTAAAATACTAGAACGAAATATTTGTAACGCGCGCGCACGCACACCCTCTCCATATATATAATAATTCTGCCTACTACTATAAAGAATTCTTCCATAGAATCCAGGGATAGCACTTTCCGTTCTGTCTGGTGTATATGTATAATTTTCTCTCTCTCTCTCTCTCTCTCTCTCTCTCTCTCTCTCTCTCTCTCTCTCTCTATATATATATATATATATATATATATATATATATATATATATATATATATATATATATATATACGTGTCCTTAACTTAACCACAAAATGTCGCCTATATTTTCTGCCTACTGCTTTGTAATGTCGACTATAACTAACAGAGCCAAGAAACTGAATTACTTCACGTTGGTAAATAATACGAATGGACAAGTTAATTACAAATAAACCTTGCATAATGCGGCAACGCACTATATAAATCAGAAAATTATTAAAGAACCAATTAATTACATTCACGATGCAGATGGTGCATCAAAGCTATCAAACTGCAAAAACAGCATTCACGTTATATTGCTCACATGCAGCCAGATTAAATAAACACCGTCTCATAGAGAATCAATAGCGCAGTCTCATACAGGATATGTGATGTGATGTGATTTGAATTTTTAATGTAGCTTTAACAATTTTTCAGTCATATCGCTACGATGTCTGCAGTGTGGCAGTTTATAGTGATGTCTAGCACTGGGGCATCATGCCGCAGACATGTAGCATGATGTCCCACCCACTCACATTATCCTGACACCAGGCCAACCAGTCCTAACACTAACCTCTTAATGCTGAGCTCCTAGCGAGGCAGCTGTTAGTACCATTTTTGTAAGTCTTTGGTATGACTCGACCGGGGATCGAACCCACGACCTCCCGCATCCGAGGCGGACGCTCTAACCACTAGGCCACCGGAGCGGTTCATACAGGATACATAACACAGTCTCATAAAGGATCCATAACGCAGTCTCATACAGGATACATAACACAGTCTCATACAGGATGCATAACACCGTATCAAACAGGTTCCATAATCAACTTATGAGTTAAGATCAAACTGCATACATACAAACCCGTGAAGTATGTCTTAAACAAGTGTTATACTGTTTTGTCGGAACCATAGCTTTGATGAACGTTGCCACCAAGCTGTGTGAATTAATTGCAATCTGTCATGAGCATACATGATGTAATTTAGCTTATTAATCCGAGGACTACTAATTAGTTGAGAGAGGCAAGGCCTAGGGGTGGGGGTGGGGGAAAGCATTAGACATTACGTGACGTCGTGTGCATGCTGGTGCGTTGTATTCTCAGCTAGAGGAATTCATCTTTCAATCACTTTGAAAACATTATTTCCATAATGCTTAGCTTCTTGCGGCAAAATTGGTCTTTGATTGAAAATGGTAAAAGTAATGTTTGCAAACCTAAAATTGTCAACATTTAGGAATGTGAAAACACAACTGTAGCAAACCAGTCTACGGTTTTTCTTTGAGAACTGCATCGAGTATTGGTAATAAGATTGCATATGGACTTTCAAGAAACATCGTTGAACACATTGGAGGCATTTTTGTGTTTTTACACATCATGCATTACGACATAAATGAGGGTTTCGATTAATCAATAAAATGCTGAGGGATGTTTCAAGAATAAATTTAGTAGTTTGATGTGGAAATTATGTCCCTACCGAAGCAACCGATAAAGATATGAGTAGTTACCATTGGGCTTGCCATTTTATGTCTGATTACCAACCACTCTAGAAAGTGCCCTGAAATGGCGGTTCTAGTACACGAGAGGAATCGTCTTTTCTAGCCAAGGTTCCCGTATGATAACCCGATCTACACGCTGGCGATCCGAACAGATATATTGATGCTTTGTCCAAGCGACATCTATTGGATTTCATGTGTTGCCTCCCTTAGTATGTAAGGCCAACTAACCAATAGTGTGGTGCTTTATACATCGGCCGAAAATGGTGGAGGCAATTGACCTAGAAAGGATACGTTAGAAGTTTAAAATCGAAAGTATGACTACGTACCTTAGGGAAGCCATTAAATGTCTATAGAGTGAAAGGTATTTGTGCAAACACCGATCGGCAGTTGAAAATTGCCCATTAATCAGTCCATTTAAGTTGTGTGCTACCTTTGTCTCGATCATGCAGGAACAGTGTTCAGATTTGAACAATCCAATGAAATTCACAGACCAGAAGCACAGAAATATCTGCTCGATACGCGAGGGTGTAGATAGGGCTATCACATCCGAACCTTGGCTAGCGAAGATGGGGAAGAGTCCACAAAGACAACAACAACTATATTGCATGTCATGGAAATTTTTCGCATATGTTACGTGTGCATTCTTGGTTAGAACACAATAAATGTTTTCGCGTTGCGATGTGTTTAATTTTTTTAATTAATATTATAATGGAACATTTTGTAATAACAAAACGCAATTAGTCTTTTCAGTCTTATTTAATAGTTTTGTTCTTAATTTCGTATCATTTGCTAAACTCTTCCTAAGATCAAAGTCACGTGAAACCTTAGTCTATGCATATATCTGAATAGATAATTTTTTGCAGATGTTATGCTATACAAAACACTGCCTAATCTACTCTGAAAACATTGTGTTTGCGTTTAGTTAATTGTTATAATGTCACAAATGAATTTTCTTTTTGATGCATTCAATCAGAGTAACGTCTGTAGAGGATCTCAAACGGTAACGATTTAATATTTAATTTTATTAAAGAATTGAATAATATAAAGCTTTTGCGAGTATTAGCTCGCAAAAGCTGAAAATTATTTAGCGAGTTTCATAAACTTAGTATTAGATCATCATCCGAGGTCCTGTTTATCACGTAGTTTGTAATTTGGGGAATTTCCTGTTTTATGTTACATAGTTCATCCGGGTTAGGTCGGCTGGAGTTGTGGACGCCATATACATGAATTTCGATGAGACTGTTTGAAACGTTTCCTAAGAAAAGTGCGTCGATTACACTGTGGACATTCACCACATATGTATTATTGGATAACGCAAAAAGGAGAATTCCAGTTGCTGGATATTCATATGAAGGGATGATTACTGGTCTGCCTAATTATACTAAATCGGGAGGTGTTGCTGAGTATAGTGCTTCCAGATTTAATGTTTTGATTTGAAAGAATGCTTTAGTTGAATAGCTAGATGTCAGCTGGGAGACATTCTTTTCAAACAAGAGGTGAAGTTACTTAACTGATATCGGTTGACATTTTAACCACGCTTGTCATTAGGGAGAGGTGCAAGATCCATATCGCGTTCTAGCAGCAATGTACTCATGTTCTAATTTCCGTTTTAATTATAGGTAGGATAAATTGGTCATATTCCGAAATGCGTAGCCACTACTGTGCGCTTTTGTGATAGTCGCTTGTTTGTTTTTTTCCCCCGATGTCCACTGTGTTACCTATTGGAAAGACAGATATGACATTTTTGATAGCAATAGTAAAACAAAGGTTCCAGAAGGCAGAACAAGAAAAATTTCCATAGTCGCGACCAATCATTAATGAGAATACTGCAAAAGACTTTTGCGACGCCATAATATGTGCATGGCGTCAAAATGACGTTATGCTCATATACCATGACAGTCGTCTCACATCATTCTTCTCTGCTGATATAAATTGTATTTTACTTACTTTAAAGATATGAATTGGCATTCTTTGTTTTCATTATTGATGTAATTGGCATTCTTTGTTTTCATAATTAGTTTAATTTGTCTTTGTAAATTTTCACAGTGCCGTCAATTTGGTGCTCCTATTTTTCTTTTCACTTCATTTCCCTGGTCCCATTTCAACTAATCATCTCAATTTTTGTTCGTTATCTTAAGATTTTTGAACATTTGTTTTTATACACTGTCGGCTGCATTTTTTTTTCACAGGAAAACCTAGGATGTTTACCAAATCGAGGAGTTCAACAGCTTTTTGTTTAAGAATAAAAGACTTCTGTAAGTAAAATGTTTCAATTTTGAAGTTATTTTCCTCTTTTCTATTATCCCTACTTTGGTAACACTTGGTTACATCTAACATGTTTTGTTAATGTCAACAAAGATTATTTAAATCTGAACCTGAATTTAACTGATAGCTGGTGACACAAAACCACGTGTGATTGATGCCAATACCATCGTCATGATGAATGGAGCAGTAACTACATCGATCATGCGTTGCTCTCTGACGATTTTGGGAGGTGGGTGGAGTTTGGGAATTCGTCTATTTTCGTTAACATATTTTGGAAAATCAAGCCTTTTGTGTATGTAGCTATTACTAGTGTTATTCTACGTTAATTAGTGCACAATATTGCTCTCTGCTATATTTCACTCTTACTTTTTAATCACTTTTCAGTAATTACATATCTATTGCAATAAATGAAATGCTAAAAACTGCGGTGAAATTATTAGAACATGGCACTCCTATGAAAGAGATAAGCATGAAATAGCTAAATGTTATAACTGTTTAATCTCATGTAGAATGGACTCAACCGTTTAAATTACTGCGTAAGTAGTAGCAAGATGTTTCAAAAATATCAAATGTATGCATGTTAAAACTGGTTCGATTTCATTTATATATTGATATATCGCGATATTTTTTGTCCTGCTTTAGTGTATAACGATACAGACTCCGATATCAGTTGCTATGAAAATTATATAACAACGAGGCCTCTTAAAGCATGAATAAAAACTATATATTTATTTGAAAAAGCTCCGATCACAGCTAATTTACCTATATAGTCCCTGCATTTGTTTGTTAGTACTGAACTTTCCATTGTGTCCAGATCGTAATAAAGCATATGTTAATTTACAGTATCTTCAAAGACGAGATCGCGGTGAAATTCTTGGCAAGGGATAACCGGCATTTTCTGGATAGGCTGACTTGTAAAGAAAACAACGTGACTGGATCACAGATTTCACTTCCGGACACTCACCTGTGCCTCATTATTAACTGTATAGTGTCGTCAAAATACACCCGCACATCCACACCATAATGCTCAAAAATACACCTACACAATAACACCTTAATGCTCATATCTTGTGAAGATGGAACATAACGGTTTATATAATAACCTGATGTGATCATATCGCATACTTCACTTAGTAACCGGTGGCCATCGAGCAGCTTTTCCAGTGTTCTGTGCTCATTCATTATTTTTAATACCAATGTAGCTGGACAGCCAACGGTACATTATACTTTTTCGAGACTTCATGAGTAAATCACGTTTCTACAAGACGTGGGATATCAGCATACTGTGCAATGTAAGTTTTTGCAAGACCCTCGCTGTGGAAAGATAATTAGAAAACACGACTAAATTACTCTTCTAAGAGGTTTTGATATACTTAAAATGTCTTAGTATTCTGTAATATTTATGCTGAAAAAATAAAGAGGGTTTATCCGGCATGGGAGTTTCAACAATTGAAGTTTTGCCGCCATCTTTCGTAACTTCTGTAAACAGGGACGTATGTCCACGATATGAGGTTTTCATTGAAGTCACTCTAAAAATTAATAGGGTTGGTAGAAGACTTACTAAATTTGCAAAGATAAAATATTATGCTTACTTTCTTAGGAGGTGGCGGGTATTAAAAACGGTAGGATAGGCCAGGTTGATTTTTAACAATGCAACATGAGGAGAAATTCATACGTCAAAAAAGTGGAATGAAATTTGATACAAAGTTTGGTATTCAGGCCTACAAACGACTATATGGAATGGATTGGATGGATTAGAACAGGAGTGGTCAATTTCCTCCATGGCGCTGTCCTAATTAGTGAGTTTTAAAGCCAAACCTTTGATGTAAAGTAACGGATAAAACCAGGTCACGGACCGGAAGTCCGGCATGAGGGCCGCATCGTGCCCATCCCTGGATTAGAGGATGGCTGTGTATTTGACTCAAGAGCTAATTTCGTTCGTCTGAGCTGAAGGATAGTTAATTTGCGTCATCATAGAGCCTTTCTGAAGCTAAACTGTGTATCGAATCAAGCGTCTGGGGTAAGATTTGCGAGAGCATGTCCCTACAAACAACCATAGTAAGCTTAAATTGCAATGTTACTTCAATTTAAAACATCACTATGACAACGTCTTTACAAGGAAGTGTTGAAAAATATGTTAATCTCTCTCTCTCTCTCTCTCTCTCTCTCTCTCTCTCTCTCTGACAAATATTACGACTAAGTTGACTTGTAAACAAATGGAGCTGAGTCAGTCGAATACGTGACAACCTAAATGAGAAATAACGGATTGGCATATAATGTGACGTCCTTCACACGCTTCAACAAAATAAAGAGGCATCGCAATATCATGCGCTTGGCAATTATTGCTTGTCTTATTAACATAATGTATTCAACTTTCACATTTGTCACACGTTTCTTACGCAGTACGAGAATTCTGACAGTTTATTGAGGTTGTATTGTAGATGCATCATTGCATATTGGTTAATGATATATATATATATATATATATATATATATATATATATATATATATATATATATAGGCATATATATATATATATATATATATATATATATATATATATATGGCTGTATTAGTTTATATCTGTAAACTTTGACAACTTAACGTTTAATCGGCACAATATAGCTAGTATTGTGAGGACATGCCGTTAAAACCCTATACATACATACATACATTTATCAAAAATGATAACTAACTTTACCTGTTTCAATTCACCTGTTTTGCGGGGATTGTTTTAAAATGTTATAATCTAATAAATCATATGAAATATTATTGACGTCTTAGTTGAAGGGAGGAGAACCATGAGCTTGGATATGTAATCATCAAGCCTTTCACGTGCCTGGAACGGAAAACATGCTATTTATCAAAGGCTAATTACCACGTCAACTATTTACGTCATACTTATTTGACAACAGATGTATACCTTTAATTTTGTATATTACAATTACGCGACTGGATTTGTTGAAAATAATAAAATTCAAAAATGGTTTTTAAAGTTAAATTTTGATGACAAATATAAAAATGTTAGTTTCTGTCTTTCCAGTGGTCCTAGTTTTTCCTACTTAAACATTTACTGCTCTTTTTGTGTTACTCCCTATATTTATCAACTTTTTCTGACTCTCTATATTCGTCTTCTTTTAGACTGACTCCCAATATTCGTCTCCTTCTTGTATGACTCCCTATATTTGTCTGCTTTCGTTCGTCTACTTTTGTCTACTTTTCGTCTGACTCCTTATATGTGTCTACTTTTGTCTGACTCCCTATATTTATCTTCTTTTCGTTCGTCTATTTTTGTCTACTTTTCGTTTGACTCCCTATATTTGTCTACTTTTCGTCTGACTCCATATATTTGCCTACTTTTCGGCTGACGCCCAATATTCGTCTACTTTTGTCTACCTTTCGTCTGACTCTCTATATTTGTCTACGTTTTATCTGACTCCCTTTATTTGTCTACCTTCTTGCTAGGTGACCATACTATCCCTATTTCTTTTAATTTTGTGTTGAAAATCGATTACGCACTGCATCTACGGCCGTAGCGAAGCGAATTTATTTATAGTCTCACTGATGTGGAGTTGGGTAGAGGTGCGTTGTATCACCGGTTTACTGGGGAATTGTTTCCAGTTGTATGTACCACGGTATTTTTCACTGTAGCGGTACTTCGGTTGTTTACGTCGGTAAGGTACGTAAACTCCCGAGTAATTTCTTAAGAATTTAAAGCTATTAACTGTATGTTTTTGCTTTACATGAAAAATAATTCGAACAATTATTTTTTTTTTTTTACAAAACAGTTGTATTTGTTACAAATTAATTTTGAATATTACAAATATAATTATATTTATGATCCTTTAATCACATGCTTGACACGTGTCATGTATGCCAACGTGGTGGCCAAATGGGATGTTGTGAAAGATATTCGAGTCAAATCCAATTGTTTATCAACCTTTCGAATTAAAAACAAAAATAAATGTCATTCATTAGTTATTTTCTACCGTATGTTAATGTGTTAAGGTCATGTGTTCCTTTGAAAGACTGCAAATCATCCAAAGATTTTCAAGAAAACAGTTTTCTCCCTTTTGAAATTTACGTAATTTCTTAAGTCAACAAATATATTTTCTCATTTGTTCAGACAATGTGTTTTATGTTTTCTGGCCTTCTCTGATTGTTGGGTGTTGGCATCCCTCTCAAAATGTCCCTGCCTATTTTATTGCCTACTGCTTTCAAATGTCAACAAAATGTCTTCTACAGGAATTCACTTTAGTTACAGTTTTTAGATTACAACTTATACAATAATTAGCATACTCCTAGCAAATTCATCTATTATAAGGGACTGACCATTTTAATTTTTGGATGGTGGGGGGCTGCAATGTCTTAGCTATTTTATTCTCTTTTATCTCAATAATTATTTTTTCAGCTATTAAATGGATACAATATGGTGTTATTTTGCAATAAATCAGAGTAAGGCATTTTTCCAGCCATTGACAGACTGAATTTATTATTAAAAAAAGTGTCATGCCCCTGTCCCAGAACATCAAATTGTTGATCCCTAATATAACTGCGGTATACCGTCCTAGGTATCGCGGTATGTTCAGAAATACTGCGGGATTGGCAACCAGTTCTAGAGCTTTACGGCGTATGTTCCCCTTTTTGCCATTTTACAACGTATTTGGGATATATGACATCCGATGAGAACAGGAGAAACTATACATTGCTATTAATTTAAGTTGACAGGAGTACTAATCTTGCATTATTGTAATTGTCAGTAGGTACAAATATATAATCATCTGTAATAATTTACCTATTTGTAATAACAATAATATACAATAAGTACTCCCAGCATGACCATATTCTTGCAATGACCACAAACCTTAAGAAGTCTGAGGCAACCTGGACTAAACAGGTAGTTTATATGTAAGAACAGTTTGTTCACGTTTACAAAGATAAGACAAGAAAATTGTTTTTGTACGTTACACTGTTACTAAAAGCTGCAACGAACCACCACGTCCTTACACGGGTACAGGAGATACCCATCTACTTCATGAAAACGCACCGGCGCATAAATCTGCCGTCTTGACAGACTTCCTAAAGGTGCAAAGCATCCAAAATTTGCAACATTCTCTATGCAGCAATTATTTAGCTCCAAGTGATTTTTTGCTGGATCCTGTTATCAAAGATTCGCTGTCAGCAGAAGATTTGAAAACCGCGGTCGGAAGTGCACATTTCCGGTGCAGGAACAACATTCCAAAAAGTGACCGTAAAATGGCATTTAATAAATGGATAATCAGACCTTGAATGTGTTTACAGGTGCATGTGATGTACTTTGAGGAGACACACTGACATACTGCGCATTAATAAAAAACTTTGTTGTACAGCGCACAAATATTCAGAACTTCGTAATGGATAATAATGGTTTCACCAGTTGACAATTTCGATACACACTGACCCAGTGGTAAATTTCCAATTATTGGTCATTAATATTATTGGAAAATAAACAAGAAAACAAACACAGAGTTTAATCTACATTTCCTAAATTAATAAAACACGTTAAAAAACTGTTCACTCTGTTTTCCAATGTTTCAATATAATTCCATAGTTCAAACTATATGCCCAGCAGAACTGATTTGCAAGTAACACAAAATGTTTCAGAATACAATATATCCACATAAATGTCAAGGTCACAATGACTTTATTAATATAAATGTAAACACAATATTTAATAGTCTTGTTTCACTTCAAATTCCCAATCAGACATTTTTTTGGTTTACTTCTAGAGTCATATTGATGTACTTTATTCCATATTTAAAAAGATTACATAAATAAAATAAATGTTTTTAATAGTTTTATGAAATATCTTATGTGGAAATTCCCCCAGTTTTATATCAGTTGTTGCCTTTAGTAATATAGTTTTTTATTTCTCTTGTAATATATTATCGCTATCATTATGACACTTTGTAGAGTACATAATTCTGTGTTGTTTTTTTTTCTTCCAATTACCTATGTTAATAATTATACAGATTTAAATGATTTATTTCGTTTTGTTTACTACACTAAATCTATAACCATTCTCTATAAATTCTGTCTTTTAGTGCTTTGTAATCAATAAAAGTTTCTGATATACCAAAACTGGTGCAAAGATGTTGTTTGGCATAATTTGAGACATTATTATTAATTGCCACTTATATTATACATTTCAGCATTCCCATTTATTATAAAAGAGATTTGCACCCTTTTCAATGTTAGTATTGTCTAGCTGACCTGAAATCATCTTATAATCTAACGTTTTACTGTTAAATTCTATTAATATAGAATGAGCAAACTTCTAATACATCCCTCCAAACTCTGTTATCTGTATTAACTATTATACAAAAATAACTCACATTTATAGCATATTAAAATTCACCATACCCATGTTAATTATCATGCTTTAATAAATTCATTTATTTCTATAACTTTAAATCCCCCTCTTTCAAACTTTTGAGTGATAACATATCCTTTGATTTTATCAGATCCTGAATTCCACATGAAATTTGAACAATATTTTTCCCTAGCTGAAGTTCGGTCAGAAGGTGGACGGGGCAAGGATGTAAATAAATGCGTAAGTTTAGATACTGCCAATGATTTGATAATATATACTTTCTGAGAGAGAGATCAATTTTAGATTTACCCATATTTTCAGTAGCCTCTCAGTTTTATGTTATATTCATCGGGTTTAATAGACCTTATATCAACAAAGTCGGTTGTCTATATTACTCCTAAAATGATAAATGTACTTTGGTCCCAGTCTAATTTAAAATTTCTGCAAAGTCAAAACTTTTGTTTTGACAGTGCATATAGCTATGTTTTATAATACTGGTCCTTAACGCTGACATTGACTATAATCTATCTAAAGTTTCTAATGCAGTGTAAAGAGATTCTTCGACACCATCACTAAATGTCTGCATTATCATCTTCAAATCGACTCAGTTTGTATTCATTATGATTGACAGTAATATCTTTTACTGAGTGGTATTTCTAATAATCTCTGACACAACGTCTGCACAAAGAATAAAAATATACGGTGAATTCGATCCACCCAAATGAAAATTAACTAATTTTCTACCATTTCTTGTTTCCTTGTCGATGGGTATTTCATAGTATTTCCCGTTATCATTAATAATGATGTTTCTAACAAGATTTGATCATTTATATTAAATTGTGTATATCTAATATTTATATTTTTTGAAAATCTATATTGTTTATTTCCAGCTGCATATATAATTTTAACTTCTCGAAAAATATTTGTAATTACTTTAATATATTTTAAATGTCTTATGAATGAATTATTGAATTTTCATTATCTTCTTCCCGTCGCTTTTTTGCCAGTTTTTAGTTTATAATAATATCAGAATTACGAAAGCCTATGAACTGTGGCTGCGTTAGTTGTCAAGCTAAAAATATCACCCGACGTTACAAAGAAATCCAATCTAATCTGATGTTTTTTATTTTCATATACCAAGTATACTGATGATTTTTCTTCATGCAGATATATCCACACATATTTGCAATTTGTTGTTTAACTTATATGCAAAACTTTGTTTCTTGCCTTTGGATTATTAGCGTGAAATTTGCAATAATTTTCGAGGTCCAACACCAAAACTTAAATCCCCTAGGAATAACAAATTCACTTTTGCAGTTTTTAAATTCCATGTTCATTAAATTGCGGACCATGATTACGTGGACCCTATATATTTACGATTGTTATTTGTTTCCCTTGAATAATAACATCCACTATTAAATAATTAAATTCAGTATCCCTTTTAATGTGATTTATAATAAATTAAAAATAATTATTGCAAAGTATATCTAACTCCTGTCAGAAAAATTTCATAGTATTATCCACTATCAAACATTATCTCTTCAATGAATCTACTTTTTTGAGATCAGTAATTGATTCATGTGCATATCAAAATTGTTATATATTTGGTGCCTTGTGAATTTCGAGAACCAAAGAAAAACAGACACAAGAACATGTAGCCAATGACAAACTATGCCAGTTCGTTAACAATATATGCTAGAAATAACAAAAATGTCAGCTCTTCCTTTCTTCGTTTACATAAATAATTCATTGAATGAATTAATGAAGACTAAAGGTAGTTTAACAATGTGTCAGATAAACATACCTGGCGTGCTTTTAGCAGACGAATCTATGCTTTAGTTCAACGTAGAATGGAGTCCGGATACTTCTATATAGTCTTTCAGTATGCACAGAAATAAAAACTGAAATATAGTCCAGGCAGTCTTTGGATGGTATTTAGTGGAATCAAAAAATGTGTACCTATCAAATAGAATTATTTTGGGAATACTTGCTATTCCTTGAACAAAAACGGTGAAGTATGTAGGAATAACTCTTTCCCAGTCAGTGAAAATTAATGATCATGTAGAACATCTGTGTTACAAATTTGAGCATATATAATAAACTCACTATATTAATAGACTTAAATGCAGATGAGACAAACCCTGTCATTACTGTGACAAAACGGATAGTGCTATAATACTTAAAACCATTTTTAATTGCTCAAGTTTGTATGCATTTATTCATAATTTGTTGTATTTTGAATTTTCTATAATTTCATAGAGCCTTTTAAGAGCTGAATTATTATCTATGTTCTTTATTTTAAGTATTATATTTTGTTTCTTTAAATTGTCATAAAATCTTTAAAAAATGGAGAAAAAGAATGCCTAACAGCCTATGTCTGTGACGGTTTGTCGGCCTGTCAATTACTTCGATCCATGAATCCAGATCTGTTTCCTAGCTTTTTTGAATAAACAGATGAGACAGTGCAAATATACAAAGATTCAACCAAATGTCTATTTCTGAATATAAAAACCTAGAAGAGACTGGTATTAAATCGCGAAATAACTCCTAATAAACGGTAAGTGCAGAAAGTACCAACTGAATTATTCCCCTTACCACACCCACAAGGAGTACACTGCAGGTTCAAATTAATGTACATTACTCTTTCTTAATACTAATTACAACAATATTACACTCAGTAGAGACTGAACTAAGACCCATAAGATCCGAAAAAATTAAAATATTAGGCAGTGAAAAAACTCTTAAATCTGTGTTAGATCTCGTGTATCTATTTGCAAAGTTCTCTAGAATAAGTGCAAACATTGAAAATGTTAAATTATAATCAATCAGTGGGGCTTTTTTTAAATACAAGTATTCGGCTCCACTCATGGTCTGGAACATCACTCCCCTCATATTCTAAAAGATCACTCCCCTCATGGTCTGAAAGACCACTCCCCTCATGGTCTAGAAGATCACTTCCATCATGGTCTGGAAGATCACTCCGCTCATGGTTAGAAGAGAATGTATTGGATACCTCTCTCTCTCTCTCTCTCTCTCTCTCTCACACACACACACACACACACACACACACACAGTTAAAACATTTAGGATCTTATAGGTCAAAGCAGAGAAAACTACACTTTACAGATCCTGAGATTTTGATCATGTTGATTCCTAGGGGATATCAACCCCAGAAAAGTGATATACTGAGGTATAATACAAATTTTATTTCTGGGGATGATAACCCTCGTGTCATCCGAAATAAAAGTTCACTAATTATTTCAACAAGCAGCAGGGAGGGTGAACAGACCATTTTTGTTGGAGACCTTATTTATGAAAAATAAACCTTCCTACGAAAATGAAATCTCAAGGTCAATAACGTTAAACCAAAACCTCTAACTGACCATGAGATTTCTCTAATTGGGTTAGCTCATTTTGTTACATCATATGACGCGCGTTTTTATTTTCAGGAATGTTTCGTTAACGTGTTGGTCACTCAACGCTGGTCGTTCACCCTCCCTGCTGCTATAATTAAATCATTATTGTTATATCAATAATGATAGAAGAATCTCACACAACTAGATTAGCTCGAGAGCGACTAGATGCAATTAAAAAATATTTACCCGTCTGTAATTCTGTCAAGCAACAACTACAAGAACATCAGGAGTCTCAAGTGGAATTTACAGAAGGTACAGAACAATTATTTAAACCGATTGTCGAACCAACAAAGAAAATTGTTACAGCAACTGAGGCAACACAGCGAGCTCTTGAAACATTACCTGTTGATATTGCTGGCCGTATTCAAGCAGCTCAACCACAACCACAACCACCACCTAAACCAAGAACCAGAATTAATATAATAGATAAATTTACGCCTGAAGGTATTGCTACTATCAAGGACCCAAACAAATTACTTGATATTGCCGCGTTTGGACATTATGAAAGAAAAAAATATGTAAAACCAGAATATGTTAAATCTCTAAAACGTGCTGATTGGATCAAGGATGTATATCGCATCGCTACTGATATTCCGGAAATCAAATCTAATGAAGATATTGATAATTTTAACAGATTTGATGAGGCTGTATATAAGCATATCGAAGAAGCTAAACAAGGTAAACGACTATTACCATCATCACAACGATCACCACAACAATTACAATTGAAACCACAACAATTACAATTTGAATTACCACGATCACCACAATTACAACTAATGGAACAAATAAAACAAAAAAAAAAAAAAAATACAAAACAAAAAACTAGAACAAGATAAACATTTAGAAGA
>JAECUM010054843.1:0-20192 GCA_016617855.1 Megalonaias nervosa
TTCAACAGAATTTTTATTTCTATTATTCTTAAAATTAGTTTCCCCATAAATCTTTATGCATCCTATGCCACTAGTACTGTGCACCTTGACCGACATGGAAAATGTATGCTGGCTAAACATCTATCCATTTGGATAGAAAAAGTTCATACACATTAGCGGGATTAAAAAGTACATTCAGGGTATGCATTTTACCATCGTGTGAAAGACCAAACTTGAGTCATAAGTTAATAAAGCATTTATTTCTACACCTCTCACAATCCGTGCCTTATGCGTTAAAATGTAACACCACTAGTTACTGATGAACCAAGCCTAAATGAAAATCTACTCTGAAGACATCCAAGCTTTTGCTCTAATTGGTGTACTTTTCTTTTCATTATGAAATTGAAACAACATTAACTAAAGAATAATAATATTAGCAGTTATTTGCAATAATGATAATAGTAATTACCAGAATGTAGAGCCCAGGCGTTGCTCAGCTTGATTATGTGCTATGTTCTCTTCCGGGCCTTCATTCTCGTCTCGTTTGGGCTGAAATTGGTACGGCCTCACTTCATAGCGAGCAGAATCTTTTTCAGATTCATGACGTTGGCCATCGTCTAGAGGTTCACCTTCCTCAAACGACAAAGATGAGCATGACAGATTTGCCATAAATTTGCTGAAGTTGTCACTAGATCCGGCCATTATCATAATATTAACTAAACTTGAGGGACAGTACGTCGCTTCCGGAAATCCTATCACCGCCGGACGTATATAAATATGTCCGTAACGTTTTCCGTAAAACATCGATGTATGCTAAAAATTATCTTAATTTCTTTTATGTGAGTTGACACATGCATTTTAAATACACATTTCTGAGTTACTTAGCGAAATATGAACATTATGATATATAGTGTATACTATAATCTAGTAGACCTTTAACTATTTATCAAACGTCAATACGTAACGTTGGTACGAACGGTTTCCGCTATACGAGAAATAGCCACATGAATATTACAGATGCCGGTTTTAGAATGGAGAATGACTAAAGTAAACGAGGTTTTGGTCAACTGCTGATAGACATTTGGGATGATAAATTTGGAATGTAATTGGATTTATACTGATTGGATTATAGTTGGGGTTATTAAATAATTCGTTTGCATTTTTACAAATAGTTAAGATGTTTTTACTTGTGCTCGAAATCGGGTATGCGTGGTCAAAGGAGATAACAATTAGAACCTTATGGAACCTTGGTCTCTAGAATAGTGTTATATGTAAAGAAAATAAACAAATAAACAAATAAAGACATACTTGATATATGTGTGATTCGTTTGTTTAACTTATATATTGACAATCTTCCAATTTCACGCCATTTCCAAATCTATTCTACAAATGAAAGTTTTCTAGCGTATGTTGAAAGAACTACAGATGACATCTTTAGATACTCGTGTCGTCAAAGAAGGTTTTGAGTTTTCTGATGTTAGGCTTCTGTGATCAAAGAACATCGTTAGTAGACTTATGCAAAAACGACTAACGCAGACAAATTAAATTTGGCATGACTAATGGTATTCATACGTATAACAGTATTACCTAATTAGAATTTACGAATATTATACCAGGTTTTAAATTTGACACTATTTTACCTTTTGGATTTAGACATTTAATTTTCATTTTTATTCATTTGTTTTTTTTTATGTACATAGACTGAGTGTACTTTGTAGCCATTACAACGTCGGTTTCCCCATCACTGCTAAAAGGTTTGGACCTCAGATAACAAACAAAATATCCTTGTTACAAATGTAATATTTGCGGCTTTGACTTTGAGGTGTGAAGGGGATTTTGATACCAAAGTCCCAGATAGTAAGAAAAGAATTTAACAAAGTCATTCTGGTATAATAAACAGTTCTATAGAATATATTTGCTGGGTCGTTTACATTCCCTGAACACTGGCTGTTTTAACTGATTCTTCAGTAAAGAATAAATACTTATATATAAAAATATTAAATCGTGTAAAATCTGAGAAACAAATAAAAGAACTCGCCTAATGAAATTTAAAAGTAGCAATCAAATTATTATGCATGTTTCATGAAAAGTACAAGATAAAACAAGATTTAAAAGTTTATAAACACGTATAATTTATTTCCATCAGCAATCATTTAGTGCATTGACTCTTCCTACATCGTCCAATTATTCTTATGTATGCAAGGCTTTAACAAACCTCATGCATTTTATCTGAATTTTAGGATTCCAGGTCGTTGATCAGATGTTTATTCTCTTGCCGTCAATTAAAAATTCACATAAGTAAGAATACATAACAATTTCGGAATGAGATAACATAAAAGTTTACTTATGGGAAACTGAGCCCCTCGTACTTTAACACATATTATGCATTATCTGAAAAAGTTGGTTTAATTTTCAAATTAGAATGAAAATCGCTGTTGGATTGGTGTTACAGCACGCAAGAGGGTATTGAATTATTTCTAATACATTAATAAATTTTGTACAAGGTGGGATGCCAACATAATGAAATCATGACATATACCTGTATATATTCTACAAGTCAAATAAAGCCGAAACATGCAGGCTGGTACTATTCCTCTAGCATATTAATTCACATGTTATTTCTAATAAATGCAATTAGCATGGTTCAATAATGCATCAAATTACAAAATGGCCAGATTAACTGAAAATGTTCTTAGCAATCCTGGTAACAAAGTGAAATTAACCTATTCATTATGCAATCTCACAGGAGGTAGGACTGTATTATTGTGCATGGATTTACAAGTTGTGACACAGGGACAAATGACAAAAGAGCTATACAAACCGGGTCAAATGACATATGAGCTATATAAACTGGATGTTATGTATATTTAATTTAATTAATTGTCTGTCAGTTTTAAAATTTCTTTTTATTCCATTACATGCTATTGTAATGTAACATTATTTACTGGACTTGACCTTGTCCAAAATTCAGTTCAGTTCTGTTTGACTTGACTGACCTTTTTTAAAATGTTTTCTTATTTCATTGATGTAAACAACTAATAATAGCTTCATTATCCTCTATGGGTATGAGTTCATTGACCAAATTATTATGCAGGTAAACATGTTCATTTGGGTCAGGGTTTGGGGATTCCAAAGTGAATTTTATAGGGTATTTTGTTTCAATTAAACAAGGGTTATTAAATCAAGCTAGAAAGTTATTTTCCTTTAGGTAATAGTTGTTTACAGAAAATGCTAATTTGTGACCTGAGGTCAAACAGAGAACTATATTATCTTGTGACTGTTAGAATTTTGCCAGATATGCTTTAACATCTGGCGTTTTAATTGTATTATGTTGTGTCCAGTTTGGGCTGAATTTTATTTTCTTCAAATTATTGAATTCAAGTGATTATTTTCTCTGGAAATACAAAAGTGCTCTGACATAATTCTTGGATAAAGACATTCGTTGGAATTTATACTGAATTCAAACCTGGAATAATATTTCTGTGATTCAAAAAGAGACTGTTGACACATCAGTACGACGCAGGCCATAACAGACACATCATCGCCTTCAATTTTAAATCTCTTTGGGACTTGAACTGAGTTTCATTCAGGACTTTTTATCACTAGGACTTGTGTCTTTAATTCTTGGACTTTTTTGGATTTAATTCGCAATACCGTATGTTCTTTTTTCTTATTTTTCACTTTGTATTCTAGAGAAATAAATTTTTTGATAAATTTTACAAAGCTAGTTGTCTTCACTCTTTTACTTTTTTTAAGAGCATAGACTAGTAACATGAAAGAACAGTTACACAAACCAGTTCAAATGTTTTTTGTACAAATTGGGATTATTCGGCAAAGAAGAGGGTTCTAGTCATTTGCTACTTATTTCCGAATTTTGATCGTAATGTTTTTATATAGTCATTACAAATGTGCCGTAAGATAGGTTATTAAGCAAATGATTGAAAAATAACAAAGATGCAATTGTTTTTTAATGCTGTATGCTATTAAGCAGTTAGGAAGTTAGGTTAATAGATAGTTAGCTAAAGCTGTGTACAACAACGTATGTTTCGATTCTTTAATTACGGATGGACAACGGGGGAGTTGGAGGATGAGAGATGTATTAGGAAATATTCACACAACACAGATACAGACGTGAAAACTAGAAGCAAACCTCTTGTGTTCCAAGTACTTTTTGCTAATTGTGAAAAAGCAAAGTTCAAGGGCAGATTATTAGCCATTTTCAACCGTTGTTTGAGCGAGATGTACTGGTAATAAGGTCTATCAGCAATGCGGTGTTACTTTATGTAATCGTTATCACTATGTTTATGAACGTCTATTGTATCATAAGATGATCACCGGTGTGTCACGTTGCGAATACGCATGCGTCGCCGTCATCTGGTTATATAGCCACTGAGAAATAGATCCTTGCTTCATATCCAGGTAAGAAACGCGAGGAAAAGGTAACTCTGTTCCTCTAACAAGGTGAATAACAGCAATTGTGCTACAATACACAGATTGATATTCACCCAGGCCATATTGTGTTTCCTCAGCACGGTATATGGTAAGGATCTTTAACGTTTTACAAATATTAGGCACATTTAAATACTTTTGACGAATAACTGATCCGAATTTTTTCGACTCAGCGTTCTTACAGGTTATGTTTATTTTTTTATCTGGAAAGGTCTGATGTAAAAAGTGTCCTTTCCAAAGCAATTTTCTGACAGTCCTTTACATTTCTAAACAAGCAGATATCTTGTCTTCTCATCCTCATCTTTTGAATGATGTTTTCTTGCAACGTCATGAATGTGATATATTTATATTAATAGTAAAACACCTTGCTATAGGTTTATGCATATTATTGTCCATATTTTATACAACCGCTGAAAGTGAAGATTTGTATACAATATAAATGAATATATTAGACGGTAGTACCATAAAACCGCATTGTCTATGAAATTCTTATTCATAATCAATTCTTAGTCTGTTACTTTTCTCATGTAGACTGCCATAAAACAAGAAAACACTAATTTTCGCAAAAGCAAAGAGATCTGGCGATAGCTTTAACAAATCATCGTTCTAAATACCCGATAATTATACATTAAGATCATCTGAATTCTATCTCATTCTGGTGACTGGAAACGTATGTATTGGAATAGGAATCAGGGTCTCCATATCATGACGAGGTAAAACCGATGCAATGTCATAAATCTGAGATATATTTCCCAATTTATTGAGTTTTGACGTACGTTTCGAATCTCTCGTGGAAGTGGCAAGTTGAGATTCTGTTTTCAAGCGCTGATATTTGTCAGTCTGTGTTATCCAGTGTATGTACACAAAATTTTAAGGAGATGGTGAAGTAACATTCTGATAAATTCACGATCATTCTCCTTCTGAACTTCTTAACTTTCACCAGTCCTAAAGATTATAGTTAGAAAATGATGTCTGTAACTAATTTCCATCAGCTGCCAACTTTGATTTTAATGGGCAAAATTCAGGAGCAATTCGTACTTGATGTTCTGTTATGATCAAATTTTATTGGATAATTATTTGTTCTTGGATATTATTCTATCAGTCAAATATAGACATAGATGTGTGGAGTGAAGAGAAACACGTCATTTTTGCTTCGGAATGTAGGTTCAAAAAGTACTCGCCATCTGGGCAGTGATCTTCGTATGTCTATCTGAATGAATAAGATATACTTTGTAGATTATTTTGGAAACTTAAGCAAGTATATTTTACCAGTCTTTTCAGTGCAGGGTTTTCGATACAAAAAGAATAATCGCCATTATGAAAAACGAGCGGCAAATTGTTGCTATTACCGGTTATGTAAATTGTATCTAGGGACGCAAATATTTTCAAGATCAAGCAATTTAAGAGCCAGCCTTAATTTTTGTACAATATAATTTGGTGGAAGTATTCCTAAAATGATAAAGATTGTGAAAATAAAAAATCGGCTATGTTCCTGCTTGTCATATTAGTAGTAATAGTAATTGTGATGAATAATTTCATCTGATCTGCGCTGACTTCCTAGACGTTAGTAAAAAGCCGTACATTACGCTGTCAGATGTCAGTATTTCATTTACTAAATTGTGCTGATATCCACAAATGTTAACTCAAAATGTTTCTTGTCGTACAAGAACGTGTTGACCCCACAGCTAAATCCCAGTAGAAAATCTGATCGTCACCTGACGGTTGATATTGGCTTATTTATTCCTTGTGCAGCATAAAATACTCGAAGAACCCCATTTCCTCCATACTGATAATTTGGATTTCCTTTTGCAAGTTCTAAAGTTTAAGATGGACCACACCTCGCATCCATTCTGACTCCATGACAAACCTGGTATGAAATCGGTGAAATATTACAGACCGATTATAAATTATTTTATTCAAAGTCATGATAGAATGATTTAAAATTATTGATTTGACAATTTAATATATATAAACATCTAGATGTATATATCTTTCTTTCTGTGTGCTCCCACTTGCCAAACAAGTTTGAAACTCGCGGCGACATCAAAAATGTTTGTGATACTTTTTAGTTTTGTACTTCAGAAAAAGCACCAATCGTTTGTGTTCCACGTAGCATAGCGATTGTTTTTGCTAGCCAATAGCATGATGTGAAAGATATAATTTGAGACTTACCTGTACACACATCACAGAAAACAGATATACAGGTGTATGGATAGATAACAAGACTCATACATGGATATTGTACACTTTGTCGTACATATCCAAAATGGTTATGGAGGTTTCAGCAGTAACACACACACACACACACACACACACACACACACACACACACACACACACACAGATTTATATACTTACAAGCGAAATAATATGCTTAGCGTCTTGTTACGATGTGCACAGACCAGAGACAATAAGGTTTAATTTCACGTTAAGTCAGGTAAGGTATCACGTATTTTATGCATGCAATTTATATGTACATTCACGTCCAAATACATATGTACTTAAGGAGACACACTGAAAATACAAAAGTGGCAAAAGTGGACTTTATTTTACAACAGTGTTTCTAGACAGGTTGTTGTAGGAACACACCTCGATTTTGATGGGCTTTGGTGATTCGCCTCCAGCAGAGGAGTTCGCCATGTATGTTGCCACAGAAAAGATGATGACTAGATTGTAACTTTGTCTTCTTTCACCAATATATTGTCCTGTATGAAAACAAGTTGTTCCGAATATAGTTCCTAAAGTCGGCGAATTCAATTTGGGGTTTAATTAGCTGAAATCTAATACTGAAAACAACCAGACTCACTTTATCGGTATCTGCGCTAACTGTGTTAAAGAATAGACTACGAATGCATGGAAAGTTATATTTGACAGATCACAAGGGAATATACTCTGAAAGAGGATTTTTCTCAAAATAACTTTTGATGCCTTGAAACAGATGTCCAGAAACATTAAAAAGAACTATTTATGCTAGTCTGCACCGAGCTTCATGCATGAATTGCTATGTTAATCTCTAAGTTTAGCCTTCTATAGTTTATTAACTCGGCACTTGTTGAGATAACAGACCGTCTTTCATGCCTATATTGCAATGAACAATATCCGTTACTGATTTCTTTCAAACTTCTCGGGTTCTCGATTCATTATCCCCATCAAGACAAGCAAGCCGTAACAAATATATTACACTTCAGCATCGACGTTATTCACCTTGCCACAGATGGTTGTTTACGATACTGAGCGTACCCTCAGGGTCGGTTGAAAAATAAAATTAAATTGTTATTCACCCTATTACACTTGGCTGACCAAATTTCATTTTAACTGCAGTTTAAAATTTCTTAGCAAATTGACCTACTCCCGTAATCTTGGTTTTATTTTCTAATAGTAGCAGGCACTCGTTCAATATATTTTGAACGTTTAATTTTGTTGTCAGCTAAATGCAAATAAAATAAAGTAAATAATATACGTTAAAATCTAAAAATGTTCACAACATTAAGTTGCTGAATGTTAATCAATGTGAACGCTGAAGAATATGTAATGGTAATGGTATAAAAATTAACTAATGTTATTCATTTTAGTGACCACGTTCAGATACGTTTCTTTTTGGTCTTAATATCTACAGGTCACTTCCCTTCTTCAGAAAGATGTCATACAAGAAAAGCTCCAATTTGTGCCAAAGAATCCTAAGGAAGATACATGCGAAATCAATACCTAAGGACGAGTTTGGGAAGGCCAAATCATTCCGCTTTTTCAGTATATCTAGACCACATATGCGAGGATTCCATACAGCATGGTTCAGTTTCTTTGTAGCCTTTACATCATGGTTTAGCATTCAACCTCTAATTCCTACAATAACAAAAGAACTTAATCTTTCGAAGGTGGAAATTGCACGCTCTGGAATTGCAAGCATCTCAGTGACAATATTTGCACGAGTCTGTGTCGGTCCGCTGTGTGACAAATTTGGTCCAAGACGTATGATGTCAGCTATTATGATACTGGGATCATTTCCAATAGCGCTGTCAGGTTCAATTCGAGATGGCAGAGGATTACTGATCGTCCGTTTGTTCATCGGAATCATAGGGGCAACATTCATACCATGCCAGTTTTGGACCTCCGCCATGTTCAACCAGAAGATCGTCGGGACGGCCAACGCTTTCGTCGCTGGATGGGGAAACCTTGGTGGTGGCTTCACGTTCTTATTATCGCCAGGTCTGTTTGAATTGGTCAAGATATGCGGAGCGGATGAATATCTAGCATGGAAAATTGCCCTAGTCATTCCAGCAGCACTTTGTCTCGGATTCGGTGAGTTTTTCAAACAATATACGTGTTTAAAAGTCCACCGAAATTTTGGCTGCGTCGACGGTTTCCTGTTATGCCTTGTGTACTTTTTTCTGTTTGTTTGTTTGTTTATTATTGCTTTGACCGATAAAGGTGAAGATAGAGAGTAAAATAATTCTAATATATTATTAATCGTATGAATCATTTACATGCGGTAAAAATAAACTTACAAATGTTTCCATGCGAAAATGCATGCGCATATTTAAATCCATTCAGATTAGTCAAACAAGATTTTGAAAGCCTTAAATTAATAACTTCTCATACTTTAAT
The DNA here is from genome assembly GCA_016617855.1 of Megalonaias nervosa. Taxonomy (NCBI): domain Eukaryota; kingdom Metazoa; phylum Mollusca; class Bivalvia; order Unionida; family Unionidae; genus Megalonaias; species Megalonaias nervosa. The sequence goes on from JAECUM010054843.1 coordinate 9,031, forward strand.
CACGTCTTCTGCTGCTGACGAAGCAGTTTCAATGGATACTACTCCTACTCGTTCTACAAAAACTCGTACTAAATTACAACCACTTTTCCACTACAAAAACGACGTTGAAAATTTCCAAACGCTTCAAACTATTCGTACTATTTATTCTGATACTATTATTGCTGTTGTAGCTATTATTGTTATTGTTTCTATCACGAATAATGTTAAGGGCAAATATCAGGGGAAAAGAGTTATTAAAAACCTTTCTTTTTCATACAAAGGGCCATCTGTATGGATGGACATGCTTATTTTATATTAGTGGCTTCGGTATAGATCTCGTGTCTTCATTTGAAATTTCAATGATATCAACTACATTAAATCATTGTTTTTATGGAAAAGGACGACCCAACGCTTCAAAAGAAACCAAAGTAGATATAAAAGTATATTTTCCCGGGACAGGATTCAATTTTCATTTCTTAAAAGAGATATCCATTTGTGCTGATTGAACCAGTTTTCTCTAACTATAAGGCTGTAATTTATTTTCAACAAATATCAGATATTCTTTATTTATCATGATTACAAAATATCATTTCTGTAGTTGCTGTATTTATATATAATCATGATGGCTACTATATATAATTCCTATGGGGTTTGATCTTCACGCCAATGACATTTCAGGCCTTGTAATGATCTGATGCAGATGATCATCATGGCTACCAAATATCATGTCTACGGTGGCCTCATGGGAATGTGATCATCAAGGTTACAAAATAGAACCCTTTAATTGGTTCGATGGACATCTATTCATCAAGGCTAAAATATCATCACTTTAGCGGTCCGTGAGGGAGTATTTTACAAAGATGGACCCTATATTGACGAAATGGTGATGTAATTATTGTACTTAAGAGCTTGTAATAGCCAGATCGAGACACCTGTTTAAAATCAGCATATAAATTAATCAACTAAGGAATTGATAACGACCTCAATATTTCCACGTTTAGGTATATTAATAATTTGGACGACTGACGACTGTCCTCAAGGACACTGGTCCCAACGCAAGCTCCCGGAGGTGAATCTTGACGTGTCTGTGATTAGTAGTACTGGATATAACGATGACAAAAGGGATGCTATGGGAGATAAAAAGGAAGAAGGAGACAGAAAAGCTGAACAAATGATCATTGGTGTGGAAAAGAATCCAATGACTCAGGGAGGTAAATTATCTTTACCTTTAAGTCTTAGATTTTGAAATCGTATGAACAAACTCTTTTACGGCTACGGTTCTATGTGAATATATGTGCAAAACAATTTATTATTGTAGACACTATACCGACACAATCAATTACTAACACTAAACAACACTATTAAGACTCTGATTCGGCTATTTACATAATATGTCGAATCACTGCTAACATTTGCATTAATCTCAAGCATCTAAGATCCCCATGGAAAAATCTGTCGTTTACGCAACATGACTAAAGTCTGTTTCAAAATAAGTTCCGTGAAGTCGAAAATCTCACAAATGAAATGTCATGTCACTTCATCAATAACTGCAAATGTTTCCTACAGTCGAACTCCTCCATAATCTTATATACTTAGGGTTAAATGCTAAATTCCACGCAAAATCGTCCAGATGTGCAGATTACGATGGGGGTTGGCGTAGGTGAGGAAGGGAGGTTGCAATAAATAACACTCATGATGTGCATAAGGAAATATACCATACGTACAAATGGCAACGATTTGGAAGGTAGCACAAGACAATTTCAAATATATCTAGAAACTGCTTAGCACTTGATATCGCTTAGCATGGTTTTTTGGTGGACCTTTTCTTTTCAAACACAGATGATGCTTTACAAAGAAAAAAATAATAGTGTTAATATTTTCAATGGATAGGCCAAATATCTAAGTTAATGAAACTCGCACGTAAAATCATTATAAGAACAAACGGTTGCCACTTGATAACAATGAACCAAAATAAATTAGGTAATTAACAGCAAACTGTCAAATCAGTATCGGACATTGTTCTAGGAATACAAGAAAAAGCACAACTCCTGCTTTATCAAAACGTATTACAATCGGCATTTATTTTCTTTCAGATGCTGAAAGGAGCAGGAGCAGAAAGTTCTGTGTTGCAGAAAACTATTGGATGTATTTTACGGTTTTTGTTTTGTCTGTTCACTACGGACTCAGCTTTGGGGTTGAAATAGCTGTCGATACTGTTATGAACTTGTATTTCTTGTATCGCTTCAAGAAAGAAAACTGTACGTCAACCTCCGAAAGACACTTTCCTCTATTTAACCTGACGAACATTACAACGATGTCCACGCCTTTGCAGGTCACTAATGACTGTAGTATCCTCTCCCAGAATACAGCAAGTCTCATTGCATCTTTGTTTGGACTGATGAATATTTTTGCACGAGCTTTAGGTGGAGTGTTTTCTGACCTGCTATATAGATGTTCAGCAATATCAGGGCGCTTGCTTGCTCATATGATATGCCTCGCAGGTGAAGGTATAATGTTGATTGTCTTCAGTCAGATGACTACGATACCTTCAGCTATTGCGCTCATGGTTGTCTTTAGTATCTTCGTCCAGATGGGTTGTGGATCGACTTATTCTCTCGTTCCATATGTTAATCCTCGTCGTGTTGGGGTTATATCTGGACTGATTGGTGCGGGCGGAAATGCCGGAGCTATAATATGGAACACAGTTTGGGCAGATATGGTAGATAAAGACCCAAGCAGATGGTTTTGGGTCCTTGGAATTTGTGTTCTCGTTGGTAGTTTTTTAACTCTACTAATACCCATTCAGAAACAGCGAATATGGACATTACGTCGCCAAAATGAACGAAAAATAGAGTCCAGTTCAACAACAGTACAGACAATTAGCACAAAGCTTTAAAAGACAATAGCGCATATTCCGACACAAAGACAATACTTTTTGATACAAATAAACCTACATAAAGAAAGTTTACATAGTTTTTTAAATGTTTTGAAAAGGAAACTTCAAAAAAAATAAAAAATAAAAAAAATAAAATAAAGCGATTACAATTAAAATGAGTAATTTAACTTATTGACTATATATCGTTTTAAAGAAAAATGTCAACGCTGACCAATATGATAGTAAAAATTGTGAGTTGATGACAATCGAAGTTACTGGCATTGTTCTGTTGCACATGAATGAATCACTACACGAATTAAGGCAACAAGCTATTATTGCCTTTTATTGTGGTCGAACAGAAAATCTGAACTACTTTTGCTCTGAGTTTGCATTAAGATCCACTGGTTTATGAAGAATGTTACTCTTATTAGGTAGAAACCACCAATGAAGCCTAAATAGAAAATAAGATGTTCATTGAGTTTAACTTCATGATCGTTTGCTTCAGATGACAGGACACATACGAGAGGTTATGGCAGTACAGAAAGATTACTCACATTAAAAAGTTAAATTAAAGTGTTCTTTTTTTCTTCTAGAAATAAGACTATATGCTGATTTTGCTATCTATTTTGTGAACGTTTGAGCCAAACATACTTAAGATAGTACCAATGCATCTGAACTCACAAAGTAATGCGCTTAATTTAATGACAAATATAGAAATAGTAAAGGAAATATATAAACAAATTGCTAGCCTAGTAATAAATAAATAGTACATTTAATACTACTACTTGTTGATTATATTTCATCTTTCTTCTGTCAGAAAACAAATCATTGATAGAGGTTTACTTTATATCCTTTTGGTAAGCACTCTAGTGACTTTGTGATAACGTTTTGTCTGGTTGTCGGCAATGAAGCGAAATTAGACCTACAAACTCAGCGGGCACAGTCGGATCCGACAAAAGCTAATGATTCTGGGCCCAAACAAATATGTCTGTACGAATAGAGCTACCATTCAATGATGGAAAAGAATTTAATACGCAGAAGTCTTGGAAGATAAAGCACATGTACATGTAGGTCGGTTGTGTATGGTGTAATTTTATCTGGTAGATAGAAACAATACAGATACATATTTAGCAATAAAAGACAACACCTTCCAAACAAGACAGATCGAGTCAAACGTTTTTTAAATTATTTGACCCTACCACACAACATATTCTCTGGTAATCACTTGCAACAAATTCGATTCATGAATGATATTTTGCTTAATAAATACGGTCAACAGTTCAAGTCCGACCTTTCATTCATAAATGTATGCCCAGCATGCATACGTTTGGATCTTTTTACTTAGCAAATATTCAACACTAAAACAATGCTATCGGCACGTACCAACAGAATCAATGCCTCGCCCTAACCTAAATGGCTAAGGTGCAGAAACGTACACTGCTTATTATTATATACGGATAAAATGTCAAATTCATGCATATTTACAATGGTTATAATGTTAAACGTTTCCCTCATGCATCAAGTTTACAGTATCATGCTCTGTGATTATTGTCTTTAGAATGTGACACTGATTCGGAAACTAGTTGCAAATGATGACAAATTTATGTCTTGCTACTTATGTGACTGCTAATTTTCCCAGCTGCAGATTTTTGGCATCTTATGTGTTTATCATATATCTGTGTTTATAATACGTTATTCGAACAAATTTTCTGTGACGTTTGCTGATGGTCAGGATGAATATTACTACCATATTGTATGCAGTTTATACGTATATAATAGTTCAATAAACAGATAATATATGTATCCAATGTTATTAATATGGATATACGAAGAATGCATAATGTATCACACAATCTATCTATCTATCTATCTATCTATCTATCTATCTATCTATCTATCTGTAACATAATGAGCACTATACAGTTCTACATAATTTTGCAGTGGTGATGATACAAAAAAAATCAAAAATATGCTTCTTTAGTTCAAACTTAATCATAAAAATAAAAATGATATATTTAATCAGGTTCAACTACAACAGGCGAATGAGCGCTATTACTGCCACTTGGATACAATTTTTTAAAGAACTACATAAATGCACGGCCTAGTCCATCGTGCTCGTAACATAATTAGTTACACTTGCATCTTTTATCGCAGAGGATAGGATGACACTAGAAGTATGATTTGGCAACCAGAATTAAGTTTTGTCGAAAAGAAATATGCACCGTTCCAACAAGCGCGTAGATAACATAGTGATAGTGACGTCTGTCAAGCGTTAAAAAGTACTATTTTTACCCAGGTTATATGAATTTGTTTTTGCAGCAATCTGTGTTTCAGCTGCAATTATAACCTGTACTTCTGAGAGTAGTGGAACTCTTCTACAGGTATTAGCCTTTCATTCGCTGTGGTGGCGGCAATGTGACACCACACTGCCAAGTGCCGCAATGAGTTTATCTATTCAACGTAGAGTCAATATTACTTTATTTGGACCGCCTCCCAGCTGTGCTTTATAATCGTAGGGTTTCTCCACAGTTGCTTCTGGCAGCCGATCTCAGATTTTAAAATTGGCCTTGCGTCAGTGGCAATTCGCAGATTGTGTATGTCATGCTTTACTATATTGCATGTCATGCTTTACTATATTGCATGTCATGCTTTACTATATTGCATATTATCGAATTCAGTGACTTTAGTCATCGCACCGTGCTTTCATCACTCTGCATGCACGTTTCCACTGGGTCATCAACGATCTTCATTAATCTACCACCTACCTCGAGAAGCAGTGTTCGTTCCAGCTGTATCACGGCAATTCATCTGTAGTTAGGACAGGAGCACCAATCCAAGCTTTAATAAAATATCGACCACAATTCGTCGGAAGAAATTCAGGTGTTCAAGTGAAAAGTAGTAAATGGTATAGTAGATCAAGAAAAACGGATGATATATCTTAAATCCCGTATCATCGCGCCCCATGAAAGAGATAAGTCTGTGGTATACTCGTGCGAGATGGTTCTGATAAAAATCCAGCAAGACTTTTTCCTATGGTTCCTGGTCATCGTTAAGTCACATTGACACTTCAGGCACGTCAAGTTAATCAAAGAATATTTGGCTTCCATTCTACAAATTCTAAAGCGCTATAAATGCATACTTCAATGCTGAAACTCCCTCCTGTTGTTGATCAGCATCTGTATTCTCTAGAGTTTGTACTTTGATGGAAAGAAATTGAGGCATGCCTAAACAAAATGTGTTGTGGCGATGACAATGCCCGGTATCGCATGATCACTCGATGATTATTTTCGCGGAGCTGGTCCCTCTATTTTGTTCGTCTCGTACATCACAGACAAGTGTGATCCTAGGTCATATCTCAAAGTACAGGAAGACAACACTATTTCGTTCTTAACTAATCTACCTCGTTCTCCGGCTGCATATGGCTTAGCATCTTGATTAACGCGTGTTCCTTCGACTTCAATAAATGTTTCTCCAGGTAGGACATATTCAGCTAAGTTCGTTTGGCAAACAATCATCATAAAAATATTGATAATCGCGCACGGACTCATCTTTGAGCAGCACCTCGTACATGTCAAATACCTGATCTGATACACATTTGAACATTTCTATTAATATCACTTTCATAAATTATAGTAACTAAAATCTGTCGAGTCTCGCCTGAGAGCCAACGATTTGGCCGCCTGCAACAAAATAAGCGATTACTTTCTTTGCTAGCTATAGTGAAGTTGAGCCTAGCTTGTTCAACAGCGCAGCTATGATCGCGTGGACACTGATGACCGCTAGGCAATCCCAAGCCATTAGTTGTTTCGAGCCCCTGTTTCCTCTTGTATAGTAGTGATATTTATTTAGTATTTCAAATGTTATCTGAGTAGGTGTAATTGCTGGTGGCAAAGAAATTGCTGCATACTGCTGTTTTGGCGCCGTACAGCTCGGATCTAAGTTTCCTGTCGTTAAAATAAACTAGATAATCCATTCTTTTATTGTCCAAACCCCATGCGATTCGAGATTCACGCTGTTGTCAACAATTATATCCTTAACGACCTCTTCTGGCGGAATTCTTGGGCAGCGAAATGCCATGTGCGCGAGCTACGGGGACAATAGTGCTAAACAAGCCTTGGTCAGCATCTCCAATCCATCTCCTTAATAAGTTCGATACATATGTATTTATTCAGAAATTGAACCCCACATATTTTAAAGAGTAGATTGTAATCTAGCTCAAAATTAATATTAGCAACAACTAAAATTACAGAACAATCCAAATTATATATACCAGTACGAATACGTACACAACAAAAATCTACTGACGTACTAAATAATAAATCGTGAAACTAACTAAATTTTTAATAAAATTTAAAATAAAATACCTTATAATTACAGTAACTAAAGTAAATTAGATAAATTAATTAAATTACAATATAATTTAACTAAATTATGTTTTAAAGTAAATAAACAATAACTTCCAAAAATAAATCTTTAAACAGAAAATATGAAGCTTTTATTTCTTTAAAGTTTTATTGGGGGAAACATCCCAAGCTCTAACTAACCGTAAATACTGGGCTGGACTAGGTTGTTCACACAAATAAACGAAACGAGAGTGAAAAACAGAAGCACTTAAAACTAGATCAGACTACTAAGGCCACTGATGCTGTCGGTATTTCGATATGGCCGTGAAACATGGATTTAAAAAAGACACTGAAAGAAGAATACAAGCACCTAAATCGTGATGCTATGGAAACGTGTTAGGCATGAGCTACACCGAAGGTAAAACAACGAAGTATCTATCCAGTCCATCCTGATGACCTGTTAAAACCGTAACAATAGACAGCTGTGCTGGTTTGTTAACGTAATGCGATCGTCAGGAACGGCTAATATCCTACAAAAAGACACCGTATGTGGCCAAAGAAAATGATGATTTCAAATCAAGAATTGGCTTGATCACATAACATAACAGAAGGGCGTGACCCTTCAATAAGTATCACTAGCCACGAGGGACAGCATTCTCTACTAAACATTTGAGGAAAAAACATCGGACATAATGCGTCAACGATATGAATTTTCATGGGAACGATGAAGTAAAATGAGATTGGAAACATGTCATTGGCATTTTTTAATGCAATCATGTCGACTAAAGATAACATATTGAATGGAGCGCATTCAACAAATCGGATATTTTAATGAACAAACATTATAAATACAAGTGATACTAAAAGTTAGGATTTGTAGTTGGTTTTATATTGTTGAAATAAAATACTGTGCTTTTCGTTTTCATGATCGTATGGAAAGTGTTTCTGCCCTCTTTACAAATTATATTATACTGACATATTAGTTCCAGTTTCAACTTCTGCTAATAAAGCTGATTCAGCACCAAAATAGCTTCTGTCTTGAGAGGCATTATTGTCCTTCCTGTTTTATTCCTTTTAATTGATCTTATGTTTATGTTGTCCACGTCTTAATAATCATATGTTTTGTATGTAACAATAATCAATCAACGGTTGACTGACGACCTTGAGTGGAAAGTCTTCTCAAGTGGATCAGACGACCGAGCAGATATGCCGTGAAAGCAGATTGCAAGGGCTGGGGACAGCGACGACATCATATTTCAGTATGACCTGATGACCATCCACTGCATACAGACTCGTCTCCACACGTCTTAACAATGTCGTTTCACTGCAATCAGCACAAGTCTGGATAATACGCTGAGGTTGTCTCTGTAGAATTTTCTCTTGCGTAACTCAGGACATTATTTAATTCCTTTTGACAAGATACATTCATGTCCTTGGTGAAGGGCAAAAAGAAACACAACATCCTTGCATATGTTGGGAGCTATAGACCTACAAGAAGGTTAATCAGGACATATGGCCACTTTTCCCTGGATCGCAGAAACGGTGAAACTCGGCCACCTATTGTGCCGTGAAGCAGCACTCTTTAGGACCATACTGCTCACTCCAGTACCACACTCTAGCCATGACCAGCAAACTGAGGCTCATGGGAAACTCAATTTATTGGTCAAACACCTAATAAGAAGACATAGGTGACGCCAGTGATCACTAGTGCTTGGAATGTGCGCACACTAAGGGACACAGTAGTTATATCAGACAGACGAACAGCTCTAACTGGTAGAAGTCTGGCCCGTATCAACATCCAGATAGCTGCCCTCAGTGAAATTTGTCTACTTGAGGAAGGACGACTCATGGAAGTAGCAGCCGGAAAGAGCTTACTCTAGAGCTTCTGAATTAAAGAAGAGAGACGATGTTGAGTTTGCTATTAAATCCGTACTAGTATGCTAGCTCACAAATCTCCCAAAAAGTGTGAACGACAGACTAATGGAAATGAGACTCCAACAGTCTGCAAAAGACATTCAACTATTGTCAGCATCTCTGCTCACACACATCTGACCACCCTAATCCAGATCAAGGAGAATTTTTTTAAAGACCTGGAGACGTGTCAAAGACAGACAAGCTATTCATCCTTGGTGGCTCCATTGATAGAGCTGGCACAGATAGCCGAACATGGTCAGCTGCCATTGGCAAAAATGGTTTGGGCAAACACAACAACATCGGACTCCTCCTAATGAGGTATGAGCTAAAGACGACTTCCTTGACAGTCGTCCACATGCCAAATAGCAGTGGTGAACACGTACTCCAAGCACTGGCTACCCATCGACTGCGTCATCATCAGGAGAAGTGACGGGCAGAGTGTCAGAGTGCCGAATGCCATGCAAAGTGCAGAATGTATAGTAGCCAAAATATCTGGATGCAGCGCAGAAGACGATCACAACGTAAGAAAATAGACGAAAAGCTAAATGTCTCAAAACTGAAACACTAGAATGTGCGTTTTTGAAAACATTTGCAACCAAGTCTAATCTAACTCAGAGAACGTCGAGAAAAACTGAACACTGAACTGAAATGTGCAGCCAAGTATAATTTAACTCAGAGAACGTCGAGAAAAACTGAACATCCTTCAGAGACTCTGTGTACTTGGCTTAATCTGTGTACTTGGCTTAACCAAAGGTAAACATCACGACTGGTTTTACGAGACCCATGATGCCAAACAAAGACTATTCAAAGAGAAACATCGCATCGAAATGGCTTGCTTAGATTATAATACCTCAACGTCTAAGAATGTAACCTTGGGCAACATCAAGAAGTCGATCCGAAGCAAATTCATAGAGGCAAGATGAGTGGATACTCTACAAAGTAGATTGTATTTAGTCCTATGCAGACAGGAATGACACGATGAACTTCTGTGATTCTTTGGAGACATTCTACGGGTCAAAGCCATTAGAAGAACAGAAATACTGATACTGACGGAACCACACAATTCACAGACAAACCAAAACGAAATACAACACAACGACTGACAGAACACATCAACGCCATCCTCAACCAACACTCATTTATGATTGTGGCAAGGTTGCGAGCCTCTTCAGTATGGTGGTCTCTGCATACTTACGGATGCCGTCCATGACCATAACACTGCGACAGATATCATATACCAGACTGATAGTATCCTATTCAATCTGAGGTGACTTCGGGCGAAGACAAATTTACGGAGAGAGACTATTCGTGACCATAGCACACAAGATAGTCATGTTTTGGTAATCGGAAGGCCACTTGCATATTAGTCATATCCTGTCTTAATTTCCTCTGGATTTTCTCAACGAAGCCGAAATTGTGTATGGGGTGTTTGTCGTGGATGTGTTCAATGAGGGTACATGGCTTGAGTAGGCATGGCATTCCAAATCACCGACAATGAATGTAAACTATTTAAAAAGGATGAAAGCAATAAAACTGAATTAAAAAAGAACAAACAACTAAAAACTGACATGAACTCGAATAAATATTTAGCGTAACCTTACATTAGTTTGCGTGTAATAACCTTGAGTGTTACTAAAATACTGTGAAATAATAAATTGAGTAAAATATGCTGGTAATTTAGTTCACTATGAAATATATTTCTTCCGTAATGAAGATTGGGGTTGGGTGGAGGGGGTATTAAAAATTGTAAGTGACTTTACATAATGAATATTTCTAGGTTATGATACACGTTTGACTGGATTATGACGATATACTTTAGACTAATTTATCCGATATACATTAGACTGAGGTAACATAGACATAATTATCCGATGACTTTTGACTGGATTATGAAGGTACGTTTGAGACGAAATTCATGCAATATTTAGATAATGTAGATGTTCTGTTAGAATTCCCCCAAAAATCATTTCAGTGTTTAATATAATTATCAGGCAGCCGTTTATTGGATGTACCCAGACATATGTCAATATTATCTACAACTTCATTGATCC
>JAECUM010054847.1:0-12908 GCA_016617855.1 Megalonaias nervosa
CCTGAACAACATCACCTAGTCCATCTCCGTGGGTCGTTTTGTATACTGGTAATCGAGAGTTTATTACCCTGACCATGGTAGGTCCACGAGTATTGTGTATGATCATTTTATTATTAAGTGATTTTATCACTAATTACATACTTAGTCACTATAATAATCATCGGCGATTTCATTAATAAGGGATCGATACACATTAATATCCATGATACCGCCACTAAATAATCGTTTACAAATACCAGCTACTTCATTAATGATTTCTGATGAATTATTACCAGCTCGTTTTCCTCCGATGAGGATTTCTAGTCGATCGACATCAGCAAGAACGTTATTGGGGCAAGTAATAAGACCACTTCCTAGACCACTTCCAGTTGCTTCGGGAGCGTCTTGAAATTCTTCTTCTTTCTCTTCATTTGGTTTCGGTGGTTTCTTTTTACTTGGTTTCGGTGGTGTTTTTGGTGATTCTGGATAATCACGAAGTGATTGCTCAAATGATTTTGGTGCTTTTCGTTGTTCTCGTAATATTTTTATTATTTCTTGTCGTTCTTGTTTTAGTTGTTCTCGTTGTTGTGATGATGGTAATTGTGATTGTGGAAATGTTGCAAATTCTTCTTTTTGTTGTTGTTCTTGTCGTTGTCGTGGTGATGATGATCTTTTCATCGTTTCTTGAAATTGTTGTTCTTGTTGCGGTGACGGTTGTTCTCGTTGTTGTAGCTTTTGTTGTAATTGTTGTGGTGGTGGCAATTCAAATTGTGGTGGTGGTGATAATAGTTTACCTAGTTCAACATCTTCTTCTGCATATCTATTTACAGCTATGACAAATTTGTTAAAATCGTCAATTTCTTTACTAGATTTAATTTTTTGAATATTAACAAGGATGCGATATACATCCTTGATCCAATTGGAAGAGTTTAGAGATTTAACATATTCTTGTTTTACATATTTTTCTCTTTCATAATATCCAAACGCGGCAATATTAAGTACTTGGTTTGGGTCCCTGATAGCAGCAATACCTTCAGGCGTAAATTTATCTATTATATTAGTTCTTGGTCTTTTAGGCGCTGGTTGTGGTGGTTGTGTTGCTTGTGGTTGTGGTGGTGGTTGAGCTGCTTGAATACGGCCAGCAATATCAGCAGGCAATGTTGCAAGAGCTCTTTGTGTTGCCTCAGTTGCTGTAACAATTTTCTTCGTTGGTTCGACAATCGGCTTAAATAATTTTTCTGTACCTTCTGTAAATTCCACTAGAGATTCCTGACGTGATTGTAGTTGTTGCTTAACAGAATCACGAACGGGTAGATATTTTTTAATTACCTCTAGTCGCTCTCGAGCTAATTTAGCTGAGTGTGGTTCTCCAATACTCATTATTGATAATATCTATACTGGTTGTTTAATTTATAGCAGCAGTAGAGCTGCTGAACGACCAACGCGTAGTGACCAGATTGTGAAAAAATCTGGTCAATTAAAGAAGTTTTCATTATTAAGACAAAAACTTTAATGTCTCAGACAAAAACTTTAATGTCTCAGACAAAAACTTTAATGTCTCAGGCAAGTGGTCTGTTCAGCTCTACTGCTGCTTATGGAAAGCGTGAAAGAAGGGGCATATAATAAGTACAATACGCGTACGTGTTTTGTTCGGAGTTGCGTATGAATACATCTTGGTCTAAGGGCCTGTACGTATCTCCACGTTATGTCTTTTGTGTTCATTTCGCCGACTCGAAACAAAGCGCGTATGTTGTTTTCTGCATTTTATATACATAAGGCGACGGCTATATAAGGCGATGGCTTTGAGTCCGATGCATGCGATTGTATTTTACAATCATTTCACTACACTATTTTGTAGTTTTATTAAATATTGAATTGATTCTTCGTGTGATACAAATACATTTGTGATGAAATCTGTAGGATAATTTCTGTTTTCCTTTCCAAAACTCAACCGTCGAATACTCATCTATCTATACAGTCATTACTGATTTCTACGAACTAAATCAAGGTATATAGGATTAATTATCGAGAATAACGCATATACAGTATGCTAGGCTGTGAAATACTGGATATTCCTAACAAAATCGTTGGGATATTTCACTGGAGTGAATTACCAGAAAGGATTTCACTGTCGAGCCGATAACAAGATATCCGTAAAATTCAAAGCTATTTTTAGATGCTTACGTGACCGAGTGCTTAAAATGGGACTCCAGTTGAAATCCACAGAGGCACGAATTAATATTTTCTCAATATGCTGTTTTACTTTTAATTGGAATGAAAGTTATCTAACTGTTTATATTTATTGGATTACCCAGTGATTTAAATAGAGGCACGTAACCATTCGATTTCAGATATATAACAGAAGTGATCGTCGGAGTCATGTCAGTGTTTGGAGGTTGCTGACCGCCATTGTTCTGATGTTTGCAAGACGCAGTTGTAATTGTAGTGACATATACAACTGCAGCGAGCCTTGTGGATGTAAGGGCAGATGTATTGTCAGGTTTAATTGTTCAGATGACTAATGTACATGAGGACATGGATGCAAATGACCAAGGACCTGTAAATGTGACCCGTCAGGAGAGTCTAATTAGTATTTGACTTACAAACACAGGCATTCAATGTGCAATGACTGATTTACACAATGTGCTTTTCAGTATATAATAATTAAACTTCCTTTCAAACCAAAGTTTGATTCAATGTATATGAAATTAGAATGAACGACATTGCTTAAGTAGATGTGGTGTGCTGATGAGGCAAAATAACAATACCAAGAAATAAAAGATGGCATCATCCCGATACAGATGAATCCCGTTCAAATCCTGGATAGGGCGAATTGTTTTCCCTAATGTATTTCCTCCTACTTTGAAGTGGGAATGAAACTTTTTTAAGTGGTTATATCTTATGTGTAAATAATCAGAAAATACAGCGAAACATAAAGAGTAAACCGCGAATATCGCGTTACTTCAAACTGTAGTAAAGTACATCCTGTACGTATAAGTATAACATAAGAAAAACCTTTGTTTGCCACTCGTGAAAATATTGAGTTGTCACCCACTCGATGAAATATATCCGTTATTTACTTGTTACAAGATATATATATATATATACACGCAGAGTGGCGTGCTTGTGCATGTGTGGAGAGAGAGAGAGAGAGAGAGAGAGAGAGAGAGAGAGAGAGAGAGAGAGACCTTTCTCGCCATTAAGAATTATCATCGGAAGCACTGCAGCTGGTCTGTCCGAAAATTCTGTCCCACGTTTGATGAAGATCTCTCTAATGGCATCATAACCACAGACGATAATCGTTGGACTGGGTCAGAGGTACAATGTGTAGATATCGCCATATTTCTTTTGTAGTCTTCTTAGATTTATTCTTACATCTGGGTCACTCGTCAGCTCCCTTATATTACCTACCAGACGGATCCAAGCCGGCCCCGGTGGCATTTTGCCATGATAGCGATATCTACAGAACAGGATTGCGAGGAAACATACAACCAGTAATCCAAGTGAAGTGGAAAGTATATCAAGTCCAAAGAGAGGTGTAGACATTTTGTATTGATTATTTTAGTACCACGATAAATCGGTCGATAAGGTCAGAGCTACCCAACGAGTTCAATAGATGATTTTTATAATATTTCAGTTGCAAATATCTTCAAAAAATTACGATCACAACATATAGTTCCAATGCCTTCCACCATTACATCGCACTGATTACTAGATTGTACAAAATCGTCTGCTGCATACAGTAATAACATTAACTAATATACAAAAGTCTAATGCACAGTCCAAAAATTTAAGTTACCTCTTGGCATTCATTGGACCGTTGAGCGCAAGCCTAACGATCAAAAAGTGGGACGCAATGCTCTCTCTCTCTCTCTCTCTCTCTCTCTCTCTCTCTCTCTCTCTCTCTCTCTCTATATATATATATATATATATATATATATATATATATATATATATAGAGAGAGAGAGAGAGAGAGAGAGAGAGAGAGACAGAGAGAGACAGAGAGAATATATGTATAGTATGTACGCTGTATCAATGATATACCACAAGATGTATAAATTTTTCATTAAAAAATTTATACGAGTGGTATATCATTGATACAGTGTACATACTGTGCATATATTTTATTTATATCACATACAAATACATATATTTGCCCTTCGAACGGAGTTCAGATTTATTACAGGCAGCCGTGTATTGACCTAGTGAATGAAATCCTCACATCCCCGAGTTGGTCCGCTACAAAATGTAGTTCTCTGCCTTAGTGGCTATTTACAATCACCTCTGCATATTGATAAGTTGATTGTTTTCTTTTCTTGGTTTCTATTTTCTCCACATTGATTAAATCAATATAATATAATATACACTTATGATTTAAACATGAAAGATGGTTTTAATAATAAAAGTAGAGCATTAGCAACACTTGGATAGCTACACCATTCAAATGAACGCTATGCCATTCACCTTCAGGCGCATGGAAATTAATGTGGAATAGAAACTAAGCCAAGTAACGAACCAACAAGAGGTAATTCAAATATTTTAATATACTTACAGTTGATCTAGGTCATTATTCTGCTTTAGCAACAGTACAACCGGCCCACAAACTCTCTCTCTCTCTCTCTCTCTCTCTCTCTCTCTCTCTCTCTCTCTCTCTCTCTCTCTCTCTCTCTCTCGTCGGTTTGACTTTAAAACTCTGTCTCTGTCTGCCTGTCTGTCTGTCTCTCATCCTTTGGTCGGTTTGACTTAACTTTTACCATCATTCATAAGTCCAGAGATATTGTCGGAAAATCCTCTACGTTCGCCATTTCATAGATTTTTGCCCGTATCTTGCTACGATGGTCAAGAGAGAGAGAGAGAGAGAGAGAGAGAGAGAGAGAGAGAGAGAGAGAGAGAAAGAGAGAGCTTTAGACATTTTCATATTTAAATAATAATAATCGATTTTTTAGAACATTATGGTATGTTTAAGAAAAAAAAACAAAACAAAAAAAACCAAACATAACATTAAATATATCAAAGTATGTGTACCACGTAACCGAGGAATTTACTGGTTTGCAACATTGTATCATTGATAAACACTGTTGATAAATCCCAAGGAAAGTGCACACGTATCGTTAGGACGAACCATATTCTTGTAGGTTACTTGGTGTAATTTCTATTTCAACGTTTTAATCCAGCCCAAATTCCTTTTCTCTCTCATTCCACATTTCTGCGCAGTTTGTCCGTTATGCTTGAGAGGGGAGGGGAGAACAGAAAGCAGAAAGGATTGTGTTGAAAATGTGTACCATATTAAATTAATTTAGGAAACGGGGATTATTAATACTTTTCATCATTATTTTTCATACGTCACTATTGACTAATGTGTGGAAATTGATCATTGATCTAGAATCAACTGCAGACGCTCGTGAGAATGTTCATACATGCGTATTATTGCGCCATGGACGGATCACAATTTGATATACCAATAGTATTGGTATATCAAATTGCTTTATACCAACACTTTAAATGCATGTCATTTGTTAATGTATGTGGTATATATATATATATATATATATATATATATATATATATATATACACACACACACACACACGCAGAGTGGCGTGCTTGTGCATGTGTGAAGAGAGAGAGAGAGAGAGAGAGAGAGAGAGGGGCCTTTTACGCCATTAAGAATTATCATCGGAAGCACTGCAGATGGCCTGTCCGAAATTCTGTCCCACATTTGATGAAGGTCTTTCTAATGGCATCATATCCAAAGACGATAATCGTTGGACTGGGTCAAAGGTACAATGTGTAGATGTCGCCATATTTCTTCTGTAGTCTTCTTAGATTTATTCTTACATCTGGGTCACTCGTCAGCTCCCTTATATTACCTACCAGAGGGATCCAAGCCGGCCCCCGTGGGCATTTTGCCATGATAGCGATATCTACAGAACAGGATTGCGAGGAAACATACAACCAGTAATCCAAGTGAAGTGGAAAGTATATCAAGTCCAAAGAGAGTTGTAGACATTAGGTATTGATGCTCCAATGTTATTTTAGAACCAAGATAAGTCAGTCGATAAGGTCAGAGCTACCTAACGAGTTCAATAGATGAGATTAATATTATTTCAGTTGCAAATATCTTCAAAATATTAAGATCACAACATGTAGTTCCAATACCTTTCACCATTACGTCGAACAGATTGCATTGATTAACTAGAAGGTACAATATCGTCTGCTGCATACAGTAACAACACTGGCTTATATACAAAATTGGAATGTAGAGTCTAGAATTCAGGACAGTTCTTGGCATTCATTGGACCATTGAGCGCAAGCCTAACAACCAAAAAGTAGGACGGATTGCTGTTGAATTGTAGATATGTTAGGTGAATTGTTAATGACAGTCTTTAGTGCAACGAATTTAAAAACAGCATTAACAAATAGACAATTCGTGGTATGGAATTTTAAGAGTTTGTTTAATCATTATAAGGGGGCCCCGAGTGGCCGAGGGGACTAAAGCGCTCACCGTTACTGATTACTACCATCTCACCTCTGTCTGCGTGGGTTCGAGTCTCGGGTTCGGCCAACGTGGGTATGTGAGAAAGCTTGCCAGTAGCTTCTCGTGGGTGGGTGGTGTTTTCCGTGGTTTTCCCGGGTTCTTCCTCCATCATTTATACTGGCCGCCATGTATAGCCTATCTTGCGCTGAAACATGGCGTTAAACATCTGCAACAACAACAACATTATTCATTCAAAGAGTTTTTTGCATCAGGCATAGACTGATGTTCACTATTACACCATTACACTGGGAATTGTTTTCTTCGTGAAATAATCAACTAAAACAAACAATTTATTTTAGCAATTTAGAGTGGTTAGCATTGCTGTTCTTTGATTATTTAAAGACATTGAGCTTAATATAATAAACAAAAGCAACAGCAACTTTTCGTAACATTCATTTATAAACTAATCATATTAAAACTGTAATTTATCTTCGTTCTTATCTGCCTGTGGCATTGTAAAAGATGCTTGAAAACGAACATGCATATTGTACAATATTGTTAAAGATGCTTGAATACAAACATGCATATTATATATATATATATATATATATATATATATATATATATATATATATATATCGATAGATAGATAGATATGCGTGTGCGTTATATATCGATGCGTGTGCGTGTTTGTGCGAGGGGAATACGATTAAACATTTTATTTCGAATACATAGTTTCTTATTATTAGTTACCTTGCAGCATTTGGAGTTATTACTTACTGTGTCTCCAAGGGTAAGGTAGGGTGATTAGAACAGGAACGTATATTTGGGATGTAAATTATGGAAAGAACATTTTATTGCGCTACACGTTAATACATCATTCGTTTTCGCTGGAGCGGTAACTCCCTTCTCCACTTTAACAAAACACACACACACACACACACACACACACACACACACACACACACAGATATATATATATATATATATATATATATATATATATATATATATATATATATATATATATATATATATATATATATATATATACACTCTGTTTGTGCAACACGAACACACACAGAGCAATATTTTCACATTTGTTTTCGCTTGAAGATGATATTAGTGCACTAAAACAATTTGACTTCTTCTCACCTCTACTGCAGTTTTTATATCATGTCTGATTATTTCGTAATTTTCGTAGAGTATATGGACAAAATATAGAATTGTCCAATGAATAATTGGACGGTACTTGGGGGAGTCTTTTCAAAAATTCTATAGTACTCGTTCAAACAAATGAGAGACAGTATTAACGTGTCTATTAGACAAACCAAAAACAAAAAACAATCGAATGGATGAAGAAGGATGAGACTAATTCAGACCGAATGGATGAAGAAGGGTGAGTGTAATTCAGACCGAATGGATGAAGAAGGGTGAGACTAATTCAGACCGATTTTTTTATTTTTTTATTTTTTTATTTTTTTTTGTCTTTTCGGGATGATAGTAACCTCAGGATTTCAACACATCAACATTTTGTAAAGGCTTTTAATGAACACATTATATCAGAAACACAGTACTAAGGTTCTAATGATGTAATATTTCCACCTCTACCAACTTGTTGCCTATTTCTTTTAAATGTCCATTCTCCCTCCTCCTCGCCCCCTCCCCCCCCCTCCAGGCGTATCACCTTGAAATTAGAGACAATTTGAATAGCCAGGTAGTATATACCGATGCCTTCTTTTTTTTCTTTTAGCAAACTCATCAAAACAAACAGAAACTACTTTCTAGTGTTCGCTACCATTATTAATAACATTATCGATGTACAGCATAAATATTGCATTAATATTTTGTTACACATGTTATTGTTTTTGATTTCTTAAGTTAAGAATAGTTGCCAAGTGCAGGATTGTTTATCTGCTTAAACATATGTACTCACCCCATGTATTACTATGTCCTAGTTTAACCCAGGTATACGACTGGCGGAGGTAAAGCTGAAGGTTGGGTGGGATATTATATTTTGTTAATATGCTTTAAGCATTGTGCAAATACTACTTAAACCACAATCTGTATGGCTGTAGTTAGATACAGAATTTCAAGCTGATAGACAAAGAGCGGACGGACGCAGCCTCTCAGGGTATAAAAAACACCAACACTGCTGCCATAAGTGTCAGTGCTGACAATGTCCTCGCGTCTGTTCCTGCCGCATTGGCAAACCGCCTCAACGTGCCACTTAGCATCAAGCTGCTAAGCAATCACATGCAAACATACAGTCCAGCCAATCAGACCGCCTCTTTGAGCTTACTTATAAGGAATACTGCATGATAATCGAGAGCACGAATAAGAGAGGGAACTACACAATCTATGTCAGTTCCCATAGAATTATATATTGTGGCAAACACGGAACTCAAATATATCAATATGTGGAAAATGGTTATCGTTTCAACACCAAGTGCTGCGCCATCGTAAGGTGGTGCTGAACAAGAGCGACCCAATGTGGAACATGAGTTTTAACACGCCAGCAAAATGCAAGAAGGTGTACGTGAGTTCTGTGAGGATGCGACAAGGCGGTTGGTGTTTGCTCGTATTAGATAGTCATAAGGATGCGGAAGTGTCGTTGATTGATGTTGATATCTTTTGCAAAAGCAGGTTTACCCCTTGTCCTCCACATGACTACCACTCGCTTCACGGGTCAAAAAGACCCAAAGAAAACGAGTGCACATGTTAAATGCTGCAGATCTAACATACCTTCCAAGCGGCAGACGTGTTACGCATGTAGATATGTGTCGTTATCGGCTCGCATTTCAACATGCAAAATGACTAGTTCGTGGTAGGCATTCATTAGCAAGCACACATGCAATGCAGAACGCAGGCCTTCTGCTTGCAAGGCGATCTTTGTTAATTTATAGCCATAACGGGTGCTGATCGTCGGACACCAGGATGGAGGCAAGAACGTAGTTGCCTGTGAACTACTCGAATGGGCAATTATCTACCACTTTATGCCTAAATATGACAAGCGACAGGCAGTGGACCTGAGGCAAAGAAGACATGGATGTATTTCTGATCAACCTTGAATGACATGAATGATCTACTTTGCGCACTTGACAGAAAGTTAGAAGAAACCGTCACACATTTTCTACTCGACGTCTGCACCTCTCTTGCCGATGCCGACATGAGGAAACAATCCTCACTAAGCCTTCATACTGTGGATGGTCGCCGGATCGAGCCAAACAGTTATACCACCATCGGGTTCTAACTCAACTTCTGCCTGCAATTAATGTCGCTCTTCATGGAATCTCAATGCTGATGCAACTACTGCACTCAGAAGAGGGGGTGCTCGGTGGCGCTGGTGGCGGTTACCAGGGTTGCGTGTTCGTAGAGTAGATTGTACAGAGATACTTCCACTCAGAAGACCCACTCATCGCGCACTTGTAGAAGTTTGCGATGTTGTTGATAAAGTGTTCATGAACCTCGGAGCATTCAATCTGGCATACAAACTTCCTGTAAAACTTGCCGCGAAAGAGCAATCCTTTGAGCCGGTCTCCGATATGGCAGCATAGGCAGTTTCAACGTATGCTACTTTTCTTCTCCAGGATCCGATTACCTAAGTAGTCCCAGTATGAATCCTATGTGTTCGCAATAGGTGCTTGATGATGGTCTAGAGACAGCCAGAATAGTCCCTCGAGGCGTTGGCAGCATAGAAGACGATGTTATCGGCTCAAACCGACCCCCAAAAGCCTGGTAGCAGCCACTAGATCTTCTCGGTCGGCTTGTCAGCGGTATCCATCTTGAAGGCCATTGTCGAGATGGGTATTGGGGTGTCTCTGGCTTACGCCCCAGAGACCTCGAGTACGTGCGGAAAATATTGGATAAGCGTTGAAATTGTGGAGCGGTGTATTGATGGCTCAGTCCCACTGTAGGTGATTATTGTGAGGATGTGGACGTCGAGGGCGCTGGGAAGCTCTGTGATGGCGACGTGAACACGCATGTTGGACTAGATTGTTTCATTTCTACGGTTCCGACGGCAGACAGTTAGGTTCGGTGCTCATCGGAACGTCCCTTTGGCAGGTAGTCTAAGTCTGCGATAGTCGACTATGTTACTATGGTACACTTTCTGCGACAATATGTGCTTGTCGATGCGCTCTCGCAAAGATAGAATATTAATGTTGCTGTCGCCTTCCTACGTCTTGACCCTCATTTGGTACCTGCATTGTCATCATGCTATAGCATTGTATAGTACAAATGATGGTGGTAGCTTGTATATCCAAGTGAAATTTTGTTTTCTCCAATTGGAGCATTTCAACCACTCAAGCAAAACTGTGGTCTCTGTGGTTATTCCTGTGATCTGTATCTTTGTCTTGTATATTCGGGTTTTGTTGTGGGCTTGTTGAGGTCTGTATCTTTGTCGTACCTTTACCTCTTTTTGGTAGTCTCCGAGGGCTTTATGTGACCTGTATGGTTGTTCTCAGTGTACCAATGCTTCGCGCTACTGGTGGCTTGTGTCGTCGTGCCTATGCTAGTGTCTGCAAACTTTTGGAGGTTGAAAAAAAGGAACAAAATTGATGCGACAGTGTTGCTAGTCTACACGACTGTCATGTGACCTTTGAAACCGAGGTAATGTGAAGGGTGGATGAAATGTATTTTCGACTTGGGACGGACTTTATCCAATAAATTTTAATATCTCTTAGACAATCGAAAGTATGCAAAATTGCGTATTCTTGGATTAAACTGTCCTGGACAAAATATATCAAACTTGCGAGCCAGTACAAAACTGTGCCGAGAATTATAAATGCTGCAAAGCAGAGCAATGATCAAAATGATCAAGATAGCAGTGAGGCTCTCTCTTGTTCGAAATCCATTAATACTATTTGATAATAGGCGTATAATAAAAAAGATGCGAAAGAGAAATGACAAACAAAATCCAGGGAACATGGCCAAAACCTAAAGCGTATGAATCGGCTATTTATGTTCACACTTAAACAATGCAGTCAAATTTCGTCGATTATTTATTATTATCAGTAGTAGTGATGTGATGTGATTATGATTTTTAACGTAGCTTTAACAATTTTTCAGTCATATCGCTACGATGTCTGCAGTGTGGCAGTTTATAGTGATGTCTAGCACTGGGGCATCATGCCGCAGACATGTAGCATGATGTCCCACCCAGTCACATTATCCTGACACCCGGCCGACCAGTCCTAACACTAACCTCTTAATGCTGAGCGCCAAGCGAGGCAGCTGTTAGTACCATTTTTGTAAGTCTTTGGTATGACTCGACCGGGGATCGACCCACGACCTCCCGCATCCGAGGCGGACGCTCTTACCACTAGGCCACCGGAGCGGTATCAGTAGTAGTAGTAGTAGTAGTAGTAGTGGCAGGTGCAGTAGTGCTGATATTTATATTGTTATTGTTATTATTATTATTATTATTATTATTTTTATTATTATCGTTAATGTTTAAATTCTTATTATTCTACTTACTGTTGTCATTGTTCTTTCTCTTGGAAGTAGTAGTAGTTGTAATAGCAGAGGTAGTAGAAATAGACATCAACACCAAGTTTGACCTACTTGGATATTCATGTTAAGAAAAGAAATTATAACAATGTAAATGCAATTTAGTATTCTTGAAATACAAATAGGTTTACTGTGTCAAAGGGATTGCATTTGTTTTGGCGGAATCAAACATCGCCATCGAGATTACTCTCTCTCCCTCTCTCTCTCTCTCTCTCTCTCTCTCTCTCTGGCTGTCACTCATTATATTTTAGTCGCCCAGGATATACTAATTATATGAAAACCATCACAATTTCTGCTTCGGATTTTTAAAGAGTGGTTCTTTTCTTTACATAATTGCTTTAAAAGCATTGGAGCTTGTTGTTAATTCTATTGATTCGATGTCACACTTTAACTGCTTACACCAGTCTTTGTAATTCGAAATTTCTCTCTCTCTCTCTCTCTCTCTCTCTCTCTCTCTCTCTCTCTCTCTGTGGATGTCTCACAGGATATACTAATTCTATGCAAATAATAACACTTTCTGCCTTGGATTTACAAATAGTGGTTCTTTTCTTTATTTAATTGCTTTAAAGCTTTTGCACTCGATTTTCATTCTGTTGATTGTATGTTATGTTTCAGTTGCTTACACAAGTCCTTATCAGTTTGGCACATTTCTGTGGCTATGATACGCAAATGCGTATGAGGATAGGGACCACACTTTTTCGCAGTTACTTTAATGAATGAAATTAGCCAATAACTTGCAAGTGTTGCAGCCGTGTAATCTTGTGATTATTATCCAAAATATAGGCATCTAGTATACAAGGATACGATGTAAAAGAAGGAGAATGAAACAGAGACACTATTACGCACAACCATACAAATCTACTATCTCACACAATGAAAGGGTAGAACGTGTCTATAAAATTAATACTATAGGCTAACATAAAAAAAAAAAAAAAAAAA
>JAECUM010054851.1:0-17612 GCA_016617855.1 Megalonaias nervosa
GTTAATAATTAATATTTAGAAAACACCAGAGTATAATAAAATACTGATGTTTCATGAAATTCTAAACATACCTGCCAAAACATAAGGCTAGCAAAAACATGCTTTATGACTCCACAACTCCTTGACATGATCATATTTTGAAACAACTAATTTTCAGCAATCTTAGAAAGAGAAAACAGTAACAGAGAGAGACCTTTAATGCCATGATATATACCCATAATCTGCAGCCTGTATAAACAGTAAACAATCCTGTTTATTGCTCATGTAAATCTATCCTCCAGTCAGTTTGTATAGCTGACTGTATTAGAAGCAATTAAAAGGTAAGGTGGTCCAAGATTAAAAGCTACCATTTCACATATTACCTAACTGGCTAACAATAGACAGGATGATGTCAAGTCCTTTGAGCACTGCTATGGGAGAGCCCATGAGGCTAACTTGCATTGGTAATGTACACAAAATGAACAACCCAATTCATTTGACTTAGGTAAATCAGATTACAAATTACGCGTTAGTGCTTAGAATGAGAATGTCTATGCCATCCTTATTAGTGATTATTGATAAATCTGTTATCTTGAAGCTGAATTTTACTACATATATAAAACACAAAACATGATTGTTTTTAGTAGTCAGAATAATGTACAAGTGTGGCTCTTTTCTGAAGGCAAAATGTCAGCTTGCTACTGTGATTCACAGACAGATAAGCCATCCAGGAATGGATGAGCCAGCTGCAAAGTTCGCAAGGCCCAGCAAAACTAAATTTTAGAACTCCTGGTTAATGGCGTCTGACTTTGTGAATCACATAACCAAAGGGGGAAGCATTTTATTCTCTGCATATATTGCCAACATCATAATGAAAGTCATGCTGGAATGTATGACATCAGTCGTGACAACAATGCCAATTCACAAATGCAGAGCTCAGTCCCATAAGTAAACTAAAATGCAACAGACCATACTGCAAGAGTTGAAGTGCTTTTCTGCATTTTCATTTCAGAGCACAATCTGTTGTTTGCAGCTGCAGATAATGTTTCAGATCTGCATGTTGGACACACCCTCACAACAATGCAGATTCAGAAAGATAATTCTTTATATTCAGAAAAATTAAACAATATCTTGGAAGAAGTCTTAAGAACAATACCACACAGTCTCTAATGAGTACAGAGATAAACACAAAAGACACTTGCATTACCTTTAAACCCCTACTTAACTAATGCGAGCAGCAATGACCCATCTAATTAAGACAGTGTATTCCACTGTCCAATGGACTGTAAAGAGAGGAACTTGGTTATTTTTTCGTTTTCATTTAATGTCTGTATGGTTGTGATTACATGAGTGTGGGTACATTTGCATAGTGATGATATCTGACAATGCCAAGGGAGAGCAACTAATTTTGTTTCTAAGTGTATTAAATGCTGCAAAAACAGATCAGTTATTTTATTTCATTAAATCTGAATTTCACATCAGTTTCTATAAGCTTTCATAAGTGGATAACTTGTTGGGAATAATGTTTCTTCGTTTGGTCTTGTCTACCAACCACCCCCAGCCTCCTCAATGGGATTCCATAAGACACTTTTTGAGTCTCAAAATGCCCCTAACACTGTGATGTTGGCTGGTATGTCTATGGTATAGATTTCTGAAAGAAAACCTGTTTCTTCGAGAATACATACCCAATCAAAATACCTTTGGAGAACTATTACTACATTGCAAATCCAGCCGTCCCAGATACTACTTTTAGCTAAAGGGAGCTAAAATTGTCTGCCGACCTATGTGATAGTCAGGCAGAGTGATCTCCCTTTATGTATAAGACTTGGTGGCAAAGCCTAAAAATACCTCAGTTATTACTGATGCAGAAGGCATGCTCTCTATGGATGAAACTGCAGTGAGGCTGTATGTGTATTATGATTGGGTAAGTATTTTTGAAGAAACAACATTTTACTAGGAAAAATTGGTTTCTTCAAATATGTTATCCAATCATAATACCTTAGGAGAATAGGTAAGAGGTAGAGGGAGGTACATCCCCTTGCCCTGGAGATAACATCTCTGGTCCCCTAAGGTATGTGAGACAGCTTCTAGGTAACATGACTGGAGGGGATCCATCTGTCAGGGCGTGGCTTCAAAAGGAAAAAAATCGCCCCTCCACAAATCCAGTGATTTCATGAAGCCACATCTAAAGAAGCTGTCAATCAATCCAGAAGGGTGACCTGTTGAGCTGAAGAGATAGGTCCTACCAGATCTAACTGGGCCCTCTGGATAACAGATCTTGGAGAGCTTGAGAATGTGGGCTCCAATCTCCATTCCCCAGCCTGAATGATGTCAGCGAACAGTTCCAGTCTGATGCTGGTGGGTAGCAACTGCTCTAACCTCATGAGGCAAAGTGCATAATAAGTTCATTTGAGCTGGGGTTATGTCCCTATATGCTGAGCGAATGACCCCCTTACTCCAGGACAAGATAGTCTGTTCTCATATATCCTCCTGTCCTTTTATGATAAATAGAAAGAGGCGTGATCTCCCTCGATGCAACGGCTCTGTTCTATTATGGTCTGGGTTTTTTGGGTGGCCTTCAGTTGATGTGTCCAGATGAGAGAGAGGTTTCATGACAAAAGTCTGGTTACCCATGGAAGGGAGTCGGTTCTTGGCGATGAAAGAGAATGCATCATGAATAAGACTGACCCGTCTTGTCGGAACTTGCATGTAATTCGGGTCTGCTGATTCTGCATGCCATTGCTAATTTCATGAGGAAGCAGGTCTTGAAGGAAAAGGAGCACCAGAGATGCCTTTGTAATTGGTTCAAAAGGTGTCTTGTCCAGCCAGTTTAATACCCAACAGTTTCCGCTTTGAGCACAAGGTTAATGCTTTTGGCCATGTATACACAGAGTTGGCGAGAAGGTTGGATAAATCCTTGGTGTGTCTGATATCCTCTCTCCCGTGATGACGAAAGGTGTCAGCAATTGTGAAGCCGTAAACTTTTATCATACTCTGTGCTTTTTTTCTCTCTTCGAAAAGCCAGAGAAAGAAATTAGCTATCTGTGGTATACATGCAGGATATCCCGGCTGTACATTTTCCGAGGTTAAACTTGGAATTTTGACCTAAAACCTTCGACGTACGAGGTTTTTCCAAGGTTTCCTAGGAAAACCTGGGAACCTTGAACAATGCTGATATTTTGTCCAAGGTTTTATAAGCAAACCTCAGACATTATCTCGTACATTAAAAAAACCTAGGAAATACCTTGGACAAAGACTTGGACATGAGAACTTAGTTTATTTTTGGCTCGGAAAAACCTCAGAAATAAGAACTTAGTCATTTTTTAGCTTGGACATAGCTTGGAAATGTAGACTTAGAAAATTTTTAGTTAGGAAATGGACTTGATCTGTTTTAACTGTGCACTTAGAGATTTCTCTATATTTATGTGTATGTTTACATTTTATTAAAATGAATAATGTTTGTCATTACCAAAACACCTAACAAGTCTAGGATTTGAAATAAAAAATTGACTTAATTAATGTTGATTGATTGATATGGGTTTTACAGTGTACCATCTCAGTTCAGGCATCATGGTGCCAAACAAGATCATAGATTTTGGTTTCACATGTTAATTACATGGAGGTAAAAAAATGAGATAAAGAACCAAAACCTACATACATGCTGGAATCCCCCAGTTAGAAAAATTCTTAGCATTCATACACTTTTAATCACTTCATACAATCATCTTAGTGCAACACAGTGGTCCCAATTCTAATGCCCTGTAACCACACAGGACAACTGTAAAAATATATTTTCTAACAATTGATTTTAAAGTAAAGTCTTCAATGCTTAAAGGGTCACATGACATTTTCTTAAAATTTGTGTTTGTGTGTTAGTTGCAGGAATAATAATTTAAAGTATCAGTTTAGAAGGATAATAAACTATTACATTATTAGTGTAAAAATGTTTTCTGAAAAATGGTATGACACTGTTTCTTTGTCACATTAGTTACAAGAATAATAATTATAAATATACAACTGAGTCTGAAAAAAGTGCATGGATGATTGGCATGGCACTATTTTATATTATCATTTTTAATATGACAGCTGATAATATCACAATTACACAGAAGTTTAATCCCTTTCAAAATGATTTGGGAAGAATGCACCAAACACTTGATTCTGTTTTCTGACAACAAAAAGGGATTGTACTCTGCTTCTACAACACAATTCCATCTCTGAAACACATATAATCCATTTGGGGATTTTAAAAATATTAAACTTTACAAAGAAAGTTGGCTTTTGATATTTAAATAACATAAAAAATGACCTCCAATGTTATTGATGACATAAATTTGAACAATGTTTTCACTCTGAGTTTAAAATGGTGTAAAATCTTTTTTATTTGCATCTAGTTCATATCCAAGTACTGTATTCATGAAATGTAGACAAACAAGGTACTATAAAATACATTTTCCAAGTAAATAGGCAACATTCGTAATCCTCATTTAAGCTTTGCAAAGCCACATCTATCCTTTCAGTGATCAAATAAAAATGTATGTCATTAGTTAAATTGTAGCTAAATTGTGAGTGGTAAAGGATCAAGTAAAAAAACACAAGCTTGTGTTAGTGTACTTGTAATTGATAAAGATTTTAATTTATACACCTAAATTCTAACACCTGAAGACGAACTCTTCCCTCTATATTTCCTTTGGACACAAATAGTTTCCCAACTGCAAATACATGGCAAGTTTATCCATGGAGGAGGTTACTAATCTCTGAACTTCAATAGCTTTTTCTCCAATTTATTCTGTTTCTTCAAATGCAGTTGTAAATGAATTTTGCATCTTGACCTTACTATATATATATATATATATATATATATATATATATATATATATATAATGTACAAGCACTTCAAGTTCTGTCGGGAATTTTTTTTTTTATCCCGAGGAAAAGGTGCTAGGGTCGGCCGCTTAAACGGCGATGGTCAGCCGACTGGGAACTTTTATTTGTTTGGCCTGATATGGCACTTCCGGTCTGCGGACGATCGGAATCTGGGAGATAATTTTATCTTATAGAACAAAATTTAGATAATTGAAGGACTCTATGAAATGCTTGTAGCAGGTGCTTATCTACTTACTGCTTTTAAATTTAAAAAATACTTAAGTTGTTGAAAGTTCTGGGAAATATTTCTTTCGCATTCTTCCATTGGTTGCAGAGCATGGAATTATCTAATCACAGCAGCCGATTCATCAATCAATCTTGTACGCGCCATAGTAATAAATTCAAAAGCGGTCCATTGAAAGCAAATGTGTTAATATAATAAATAGGGTAAAAATGATTAACACGGAACCTAAAACGCTATGGGAAGCACTATATATATATTGGTTTGGCTTCACCATAAGAAATAGAGAAGACATATACAAAAACAACTCATTATGTAAAAAACTAGAAGTACCAAGGAAAGTTAGGAGTATTAAGGAATTGTTAGTTAAATATAGGGATAAAAAAGAATTATGAGGGGTTAATAAGTATAAGATGTACGAATGGATAAGGGAGGACATTACTAAAAATATACGTACTGAAGTTGAAAATGAGGACTGGGGGGTAAAATGGGAGCACCGGGCCACCATAAAGTCCTTGAAGATACAGAGTATAGTTTTTAAATATTTACATAATGCATGGCTTACAGGAGATGTGGCCTTGAGAAGACACATGATAAAACAGATCCCAAAGTGTCCTATGTGTAAACAAAAAGCCTATACTAAAAGCCATGCTATATTAGAATGTGACAAGAGAAAATTGGATAAGATTAACTTAATTGTGGAAATAAATAAGAAGGAAAAATATCAAAGGAGTATGTTGATGCACCTGGATGGCAATTTTGATAAAACAACCCTAATGAAGATAATTTAATATATTATATCTACAATGATGACCTGTGGTCAAGTAATTTCAATTATAAAGTAAGTAAATGACATATGGGGTCAGACCAGGGGGAGGGGGGGAGATGAGAGCGGGAGCTTCAGTTTACAGCCCAAGTAGGGGTATGTACCAGCCTAAGCGCGGGCTGGTGCCCTGCCCTCATCTACCAACTCGGGGAAACCAACAAACCTGGCCTTATAGGTATTTTAATTTGAACCTTTAAATTGTTAAATTTGATATAAAATGAATAGAATATATACTCCTTCGTCATACATATTATAATTTAAAATAAATTACAAAAATGACAAATGAGGTCAAACCCGGGGGGAGAGATGGGGAGGGGGCTTCGGTTTACAACCCAATTAGGAGTATGTACCAGCCTAAGCGTGGGCTGGAGCTCCAACCTCATCTCTCACCTCCAAAACACCAACAATTTTGACTCTATGAAATATATGTCTTAATCCTCTAAATTTTATACATTGGCAAAAATACTTTAACCATTAACCAATAAGTAAATAATGGGAAACCCTTTAGCTAACTAACACCTAACATAGGGAATAAAATTTAAATTTTTTATTTTTTTAATTTTTTTTAAATATTATATATAAACACCATTAGATATCAAGAAGGGAACAGGGAACCTACACATGGAAGAAGTATAAGACATCGACATCACAGGGCTAAGTCTTAAGGCGCTATGCGAAGTGGACAGGCCTGTGAAGGAGCCTCAGAAAATTCCATGTGTAGGAAATGGACATACAATACACACATACGGGGAGATAGGGCTAAGTCAATAGATAATGGGTAACCCATAATTAGGACTAATCCACTAATAATACTTTTTTTTTTTTAAATTTTTTTTTTATAATTAGACCCTTTTGGAACCTTTTTGCACACCGTAAAAAGACATCTACATTTGATATTGTCTAATACAAATCATAATTCGAAGAAACAACCAATGATTCCCAGCGGGCCTCAAATGAACACCATCTGAAGAGAGATAGGAATATCTAAATCCAGAATGGTTACAAAAGGTAACGCTGGGATGATATTAGAAAATATCCGATAAAATTCGATTAACATGGCTGATGACTCGCATATACCTTCTGTGAGTCATGTTGCGTGGCTGAGTGCGGGGAAGTATACTACCAACCAGCATGAGGCACACACCAAACCTGAGCAAGCTGTCACACAGACTGCGAATAGAAAAAAATGACTTCATTTGGGTGTGTGTACTGAGGTCGTTTCCCCCGATTTGGAGGAATACGGCATCAGGGGCACTCTCCCAATGATGTATATCCTGTAAAATACGTGATACAGTAGCTCCAGGTATGCTGCGGAATTCCAAATATAAATCTTCTGACCATACTAATGTGGATGTCTGAACAAAATGTTCAAGACTGGAAATAAGGCTATGCCTGCAGATTAAGAGATGCATGACGAATGAATAAATAAAGAAATGCGGCTCCTTAAATAGGGCATGGCCTCAGCACTCTCGAATTGATCCGTGTAAAAATGAGAAACGTCTCACAAAATAGCATACAGGAAAACACTATGCTTTATTTGTATTTTCTAATAACAACCGTTTCTCATTCAAAATGAACTAAAAAAATGAAGAAATTATTAAAGTCGAAAAGGAACTGAAAAGAATGAAAATTGAATGGTCATTTCCTAAATAAAATTTTAAAAATAAAAAAATAAAAAATAAAAAAATATCAAATACAACTTAGTACAAAAACTGGGAAAAAATTTGGAGTTAATGCCATCCTTACAAAAAATCTATAGCAAGCATACAATATAGCATACACTCATATAGCAAACACAGGACTTGGGGACCCTTGGCAAAGGTCACTAAATTTTAAAAGGAGAGGGGTTCCGATCAAATGATTGAAATTTGATCAGATGAACAAACCATTAGATACACTAGGGAAATAAATACCCCGTCAAAAATTTACCTTTAAATAAATTTTTGATCTAAATTCTGTTCTTAAAGTAAACAATGCAACACACCTTAGGGGGACACACATATACATAAAATACTTTTCTTTCTTTTTGGCTAAGTAGGGGGGCATCTGTCTGGTGCCCCCCCCCCCCAAGTTGAAAGCAAACTGGTCTGTGAAAACTTGCGTTATAAAGGAGTGAATTCATCAATCGCCATAAACTTGTTTGCGTTATGTATATGATAATCCAATAATACCGGAAATGGTCGTAACCTCCTAAATGTTCAGCCGAGAAAGGCCATCGAAGATTACAAAGTCGGAGATTTGGTGTCTGCAAGATTGCCGAGTTTGGGGATTACAGAAGGAATTATTGGAAGGATAGGAGGTAAGTTTGGTTATTTTTTATTATATTACATTAAATTTGAAAAAGATAACATTTATTGGCTCTTGTTTCATAGGCTGGCTGTACACTGCATCAGTTTTTCAGTCGATTGCGTCTGTTTTCGGTGGGAATGGAATGTGGTTATTTGGCGAGCTATAACGTTAAATACTGTATGATGTCATTTACCCACTAGGCATTGCGCCGTCAGCCGTATTGTTTTCGGACAAACATGTACGCGTACAGCGTTCAGTAAACCTTATTGTTGTTTTCATCTTTATCTCACTGATAGCTTGTGTGTGTTGTAGGAGAGGAATTGTTTTGAAAAATAATTGTCGTGCAACAATGGTATGGAAATTGGACTGAGTGTTCCTGCTTCTATGCATTGTTTAATCCTTATAGATATATGATAATAATAATAATCATAATAATAATCATAATAATAATAATCACTTATTGTTGTTGTTTTTCTAATTTTATCTTTGTACGATTCAGTTGTAATTCTTTGGAAGTGACTTACAAGAATATAGTACATTTTAATCATAAAAATTATTTAACTATGCCCATTTTGAAATTAGCAAAGCAAACTAACCCATTAACATTAGTTGAATTTAGAAGAAAAGAATTAATGGTTTTAATTATTTATTATTATTATTAAACATGAAAATAAAGTCATGTTTAAAATCGTTGAAAGAACAATAAAATCTGAAAAATCTTTAATGACTTGAAAATGGATCTTAGAATAACTGTACATAATAATTATAGTGCATTAAATCAGAAGATTAGGTTTATGAATAGTGTTAAAGACATAGAAGAATAGAACAGAACAGCCATCTTGCTGTTAGGCAGCAAGAAAATCTACAAAACAATCAGATTCATTACGGCTTCAGTATACAGATGAAAAGCTATATTACTTTATCCATTTTCTTTAAGTACAGTATTTTATAATTTAAATAATTGTACTGGCTTGCCATATTATCATGTGTTTGTCCAAAATTGCAGCTGCATTCTACTTTGATAAGTGATTCGCGACATCACATTATGGCCACTGTTTAACAACTTTATAGACCTTGCAAACCCCGATAGTATATGCCCTTCATTTTGGGTGTAAATTTGTGCACCATATTAAAATGATTAATGCTCATGCGTGTCATATGTTGATGATATTAAATAGTACTTAAAATGGATTTCTTTTGTTTGTCTAATTGAAAAGGAAATATGGTGTCCATGATACCGATCTCATCCTTTATTTTACCTGTTGCATATGAATTTGCAAACATGCAAGCATCAGTGATCTCTTAACTTTATAAAGGCTGTCAGGTTACATAATTAAAATTATTACTATTTTTATTTTTAAAGGCCAACATGCCAAACCACATTTTTTTTTTTTCAGCAATAAATGTGGATATATGTATTTTTTCCCCAAGTAATCAGTTCCCATCACTAGTAAATGTCATGGAATGTATTGCATATTATTTGAAAAGTTTGCACTTTTTTTAAAATTTAGGGTTGAAAAGTGCAAAGATGCGAATCCACAATCACCAAAAACATATGAGACAACAGCAACAAAATAGACCAGCAGGATGGCAACACCAAAACAGACTAAGATGGCAACGCCAAAAAAGTCCAAGGTAAGATAAAGATGCAGTAATTTCAAACTTTCTCAAAAAACTTTTTAAGCAACAAGCATTGTGTCATATCTTTAAGGGTTCATTACAGTTCAGTGAAATAATCAGAGAGTAATTCTGAATAATTTTAATAATATCTTTAAAGGGATGCATCAGGATCTTTAATAATTGATTGAATACATTAGTTTGAACTTGTCAGGCACTGAGCCAGGAACAGAATATAATCTCGACTATATTTGTTATAAAAATTTAGAATGATGATCCCAAATTCAAAGAACAGTCCATTATAGAAATATAGCATTTTCAGGTTTAATACCTCGTTTTCAGAACTAAAGGATTCCAAGTATGATTTGTAAATTTAAGGCTGCCAATAACAGTTATGTTATATGCGTACTGTTTGTTTTATTAATTCATCGCATTTTATATTTTCAACCAATGTTGTTTTTTTTTTTTACAGAACTGATCCAAAAGAAATGGCAGAATATCAAAGAGGCGATGATAAACAAGAAAATCAGTGAAGTGCTAAAACCATCATGAAATCAGTATATATAGCTGGATGGATTTTCAAAATTAAATGGACAATTTGGCACTAAAGGAACCTTATGGGCATTCTTGATATTTTGACATTTTACAAATTTTATTTGTACGTGTTTAAAAAATTAAAAATAAAATGTATTCTTATATTCTGTAATATTTGCTTCATTATTGTTGATCTGATGTTTTAATCCAGGGAGGTGTCCAAGGTATCCTTGGATGATATGTCTGAGAAATCCTCGGACGATATGTCCGAGGACACCTCGGACGATATGTCCAAGGACACCTCAGACGATATATCCTAGGAGACCTCGGATGATGTGCCCTAGGACACCTTGGATGATATGTCCTAGGAATCCTTGGACAATATGTCTGAGGAATTCTCAGAATGCTTGAAAACCATGGACATGTCCGAGGATTCCTAGGAAACCTTGGAGTATTTGTTACAAAAAACCTTGAAGTCCGAGGTCAACCTCGGACGTTTGACAGTAAAAACCTTGGACATTGGTATAAAAAAATTTTGTCCTTGGACTATTACCTTGGAAAGTCAGCAACCAATACTCCGAGGTTTTTCCAAGGAATATTTGTCCAAGGTTTCCTAGGAAACCTCGGAATATGTACAGCTGGGATGTTCGTTTGAGCATCAATGGGTGAAAATGTGCCATTTGCCTTCATATGATTTCAGAGTGGAGGGACATCATGCCTCAGTGATTCTCTCCATGATTGGTTGTGAGAATTGTTTAAGTCTGTGGGCCTGCTTGATATGATCCAGATGTGCAGGTTTGGGAGCTCCGGACAGGGATGAAGCAACTGCTGTCGTGGTTGTTTGAGTAGATGAAGGAAAACCCATATTTTCCATGGTGTTTCCAATTCAAGATTGATGATCCATGACTCCTCCCATTGGAGTGGTGTGATGAGGACGAGTTGACAGGCTGATTACCTTGCTTTCTGTATCACTTTTGGAATCAGAGGTATTTGAGGGTAGGTGTAGGCATTCAGGTTGGTCCATTCCAATGATAGGGCATCAACTGCCCAAGCTTTTGGGTCCAGGATGGGAGAGACAAAGTAGGGGATTTTGGCATTCCACCTTGTTGCAAACAGGCCCACCAATAGTCGGTCCCATCAGGTGCAGATCTGAGTGAGAACCAAGGGATGGAGAGACAATTCCTTCTGTACTAGTTATATTTTTCCATGACAAAGAGTCAGCCAGTACTTTGAAGAGTTCCGGGATATGGAGAACATGTATGCAGCTTTGTTGATGACAACACCACTTTAGAAAGTCCCATATTGTGATGCAAAGGACTGTGGACTTGGGTCCTCCTTGTCGTTGGAGATAAATTACCATTGTAGGATTGGGTTTCTCCTTGTCGTTTGAGATAAATAACCACTGTAGAGTTGTCTGACAGAATGACAGCTCCCTTGCCAAGCAAATTTTCCTGCAACCGGTGAAAGGCTTTCAACAATGGCCATCCTCTCCAGAATTATTGATATATAGACGTCATTCCTGGGGTGTGCATTCACTGCTGGTGTCCCAAAAGGATGGTAGTAGGCGGGCTCCCCAGCCTTCAATACTTGAATCAGTACAGACTGTAATCTTGAGCGGTTGGATGCACAGATATATACCTGCTGTGAGCCAAGTTAGGTTGCTCCCAGTTCTGCATATGGTGCCACAATTGGGTGCAGATGGTGAGAGGATGGTCCAGTGGGCAAACTTGAGGACTCCATTCATGCAGAGGCAACAGCAGCAATGGGTGCATAAGAAGGTGACCTAGGACCATGAGGTCTGTTGCCACACTGAGATAGCCGAGTAGGCAAAGGGATTCCTGTGCTGATAGAATTTCCTCAAAAGTTGGGTGCTACCATGGGCTGTATTTCAATGCCCAATCCTGAGGGAGATGAAATATGTTGCCTGTGTACTAAGCTCCATATTTAGCTGACAAATTGTCGAGATGGTGCTAGTTTGGATTTTTCGCTGTTGATGAAAAGTCCAGATTGATAACAAGGGTTATCATGTCTTGTTAGATCTAACTCACTGATGTTGCTGCAGGATGTTGTCCAGGTAACTTGATGTTTCTGTCATAGAAATGGTCTGGACAAGTCCATTACTCAATCAGTCAGATGAGTGAAGACCCAGAGGCTGATGTTGAGTCCCAATGCGAGTGTCCTGAAGTGGTGCACGATGTTGTAGGTGAATCACAGGAACGTCCTGGAAGCCTTGTGAATAGAGACGTGAAGGTATGCACCATCTAAGTCTACAGTGATAGCAAAGTCTCCCTTCTGGATGGCATACAAAATGCACTGTGGTGTTTCCAGTGGGAACCCAGGGCATGGATGAATGGATTGAGGGCACTTAGGCTGATGACCAAGCATAGAGTGTCATTTGCTGTTGAGACCAAGAAAATGCATGGAACAAAATATAGAACCCTCTCAGTGCTAATTCCGCTTGGTATGCCAGAAAACTAACTTTTGTCGGGTGGAGCTTCGATAGGATGGCTTTCAGAGGTTTGTGTCCTATGAGTGGCCCTTGGTCCTTTAGTTGATTTCTCGTACTAACCCTGTGTCGACTCTGTGGTTGCGGGAGGGAGGGAAATATTTCTACTTGATGGCTTGTTTGCAGACTTTATTCATCAGGATGTTAAACAGAAGGTTAGAGGATAAAGGCTGTGCTGTTAGCTTGGCTGTATAGTGGTCCTTCAGATAAGTGCAGGAAGAGGGCACTGAGTTGCATTCTGCCAACTGGACTGGCATCTGCAGTTACAGTACTGGCCAAAGTGTGTTGAGCAGCTCTGCTCAGTACTTGGACCATTCTTGAGACTGATTCCCATAAGATATTGTTATATATATATATTTAATTTAATTGTTTGTTAGTTAAGTTCTTTTAATCATTTTTTTATTTCATTACATGCTATTGTAATGTAACACTGTATGTTGGACTTGACCTTGTCCAAAATTGTGTTTATTTCTGCCTGAACCAAATTGACTTTTTTTAATTTAATTCTATGTAAACAAGATATATATATATATATATATATATATATATATATATATATATATATATATATATATATATATACATACATATATATATACATTTGTGTATATAGGTATATGTATCTATACATGAATGTATTTGTTTATATGTGTGTACTGATGTATAATTTATCTCTAAGACTGGAAGATTGAATGCAGGTAAACTTATTTGGTAAAATAAAGTTAATGGCACTTTTAAACTACAAATATTTGTTGCAAGTAGGTCTACTTTTGTATGTCCATTATACATTTAACCCTTTACCTACTACAGCTGTTGTGCAGTTTCACTACAGTTCATATCAGTTACTGAGACTATTGAGGCTGGTTTCTAGGCTGAATACTAGAGCATCATCATGGCTGACTACAGAAACTGACAATAAAAACATGGTTACATTTAATTTATATTCATTATTTCATTAGCTTTTGCTGGATTTCAGTGAAATAAAAAACAGCTTACCTTGTATAGTGTCTGTTATTCATATATTTCCACTTTATATACTCCTACATCCCATCATACAAGAAATCCCAGTCATGTAAACTGTTTTGAATCCCACAAAACAAATCCAATATTTACTTATGTACATATAAAAACATGAATGAAATCCACACTCTAATTACAAAGTTGGGAGTGGTACCTCTCAAAACAGTCATTATCCACACATAAATGTACTTGGCATTGTTTGCATCCTATGAAAACTTCATGTCTCCTCCCTTCCCTTACACACATCTTGCATTTCA
This sequence comes from Megalonaias nervosa, assembly GCA_016617855.1. Classification (NCBI taxonomy): domain Eukaryota; kingdom Metazoa; phylum Mollusca; class Bivalvia; order Unionida; family Unionidae; genus Megalonaias; species Megalonaias nervosa. The sequence continues at coordinate 14,136 of JAECUM010054851.1, forward strand.
GGTCTTGCTTTTGGTCACCCATTTTCTTGGCATAATCGTTTGTTTCTTTCACAAGCTTTTCCATCAGACATTCAGGAAAAAAATTGAGAAAAAAATCTTTCTCATTGCTTAGTGGTCCAAGTTCGATTGTTGAACCAACATGAGAATCAAAATCATTGACCTCGAACACAGCAAGGTCATCATTCCATTGTGCAAGTGGGACTATGTCCTCCTTGTCATCTGATTCAAAATCACTTTCATCTGGTGTTGAAATGGGACTAACATCAATATCTGATCCATTTTCTAAGAATGATTCATTAAACTCTTCGATATCGCTTGTATTGAACCCTTCAAAGTCGCTCATATCTGAATCGGAATCCATCTTTGTTTATCTCAACTACATGTTCTTCGTAAATTGCAGGAAAGCCCTTCCAGTGTGTCTAAATTTAACCTCTCAGCTTTCAAACTTGTATCAAAATGTTGAGTAAACAGTCCTCTCATTGGTTATGATAATCAAAAATATGTAATCTTCAGTACTTTCAATCAATCAACGTTTAGTTAACATAGCGGTCACGTCTGCATAGATGCGACACTGGGGTTTCGAGTACTGCTAAACTATATGCACATAAGTGACACTGGGGTAGTAAATGAGGCTTATTGACACTGCTATATGTGTCAGTGGAGTTCAGGAGCTATTTACAGGTGACGCTTAGATGTGGCAGTCGTAGCTAAAGGGATAAGTAATTTATTTTATAAGAAAATGCTAATTGTGACCTGAGGTCAAATAGAAAACTATATAATCTTGTAAATGAGAGGGTTTTTTTTCAGTTGTGCTTTAAGTTGTATTATATGTTTTGTCCAGTAATTTCATTTTTGGGCTGGAAAATTATTTCTTCAAATTATTGAATTCAAGTGATTATTTTCTCTGGAAATACAGAAGTGCTCTGATGAAATTCTTGGATAGAGACATTCACTGGAATTGATAGTGAATTCAACCCTGACATTATATTACTGTGATTCAGTAAAAGACTGTTGGCACTTCAACACTCTACAAGCTACCACAGACACATCATTGCTGTCAGCTTACGAATTTATTCTGGACTTGTACTGAATTTTATTCACGACTTTAAAATATTAGGACTTGTGTCTGTAATTCTTGGATTATTTAGGGATTTAATTCACAATTCCTTAAGTTCTTTTTTCTAATTTTCACTGTGTATTCTAGGGAAATAAATTATTTGTTAAATTTTACAAAGCTTGTTGTCTTTCACTCTCTTCTGTTAATTATTTAAGAGTGTGTATGTGTGTGTGTGAGTGATTTGGATTTATAACATAGCTTTAAAACATTTTAAGTCATATCACTACAATGTCTGTAGTGTGGCAGTTTATAGTGATGTCTAGCACCTTGTGAGGCAGCTGTTAGTACCATTTTTATAAAGTCCTTGGTATGACTCAGCCGGGGTTCCAACCAGTGACCTCCCGCATCCAAGGTGGATGCTCTAACCACTTAGGCTTGTAACAATATGATCCGTCAGTTGGAAGAAAGCCAGACAGAACTAAAAGTCCAACAACGAAGTCATGGCAATGATATAGCTAACTGACTGCTGAGTGTCAACAAAGGCCATCTGATCCATACACATGGAGTGTGGCTGTGTCGTCCCCGAAGCTGAGATATCACTGTCAACTGCTGGGGTTCTGAACGAAAGACTAGTTTGGGGCAATGGCAGAACCACCGACAAACTGATGATGAATGCGAGTCAGAATGTCTGTAACTCTCCCAGACTGCGAAAGTAACTGGTTGGAATCTTCCATTCCATCATAAGATCAACAGATGCCGAGCTCTGGTGCATGTTGCTGATGGAGTGGGAGGAGGAGGACAAAGCTCCAGGGGTGGAAAACATCCTCAATGGAGGCTTGGAAGGCTGAATCTTCCCATGCCATTGGATGGTGTAGAACAGATGATGGTACTGGCGAACAAGCAACATGATCTTGGTTGTGTGAGGTGAGACTAAGGTCCCCTGCAAAGCTTGAGACTTAGCTGGTAAGGGGACAAAGTCTGTCGTTCACTAAACTCGTAGAATGCCCTTAATTAGAAACTGTGACTTCAAGACAGTTGCTGAGTAAAGAGGCTCTTCTTGTGGCACAGTGTAAAGAAATTGCAAAGCCACATCTGTTGAGGCATCATGGAAAATGAGTGTCTCGAGTTAGTATTAGAGTCAGACTGGTCTCTGGACATATCTGCAAAAGTTAGAAGCTGGGCTGTTATTGATTGAACCTGTAATATTGATGTTTGGATCTTCGTGATCCCTAGTATATGGCCTAATGGAAACAGGCCATCTGTGTGAGGAGGATATTATTAGGATCATAAGATGGGATGGGTTATGGTATATTTAATCCATGCAACCTGTCCATATGTCTGTTGAATGAGAGGGAACTTGTCTGTTTGTTAGCTCTGTGCCTTGCTGTTCCATAAGAGGAATCAAATCAGACATCGAGGAGGTGAGGTAGAAGGAGTTCCAAAACTGCTGAGTCCTGTGGTGGTGGCTTGGGTGTGGGAGCTGTTTCAGAGCATGTCAATGTCTGGCACTTCATGGCTAAAGTTTAAACTGAATTACCTCTCTTGTCCCCATAAAGATTCACACTGAGGAAAAAGTCAGCATGCAGACTGGTGATGTCTATATTTGGAGCTGTGTGTTGTTTGCTATTTGCCCATAGTTCTAATCTGTGAGATAAAATACAGCAAAATGCAAAATACTGTATCCCTGCACTTATCTTTAGAAAACAATGTCTGTGCAGAGCTAATGCATGAAAAGGTTGACCCAGAAATTGATAACAGACAGTCTAATAAAGCAATGAAGCATACAGGCAAAATATAATGACAATACTATCTGCATGGGGGAGAAGTCATAACCTTGGGGGCATGTACATGATGTATGAATACTGTATGGGCACAAAGCTATACCAAATGATGGTTACCTGGTAAAAGGTGATAGCAGACAATCTCAATATAATGCTACCTGTACAAAAGGTCAAGGTTGGCCTGTACAGGTAGAATCAATGGAGCATGGCATTCCAAAACTAAAGGTAAGCATGGTAAATGAAACTCACCTGTATGTACCAGAGATGACAGAATTATACATATATAAGAATTTCTTAATAGCATAAAGACATGCACACATAAAAATAATGTGGCCAGAACCTATCTCATGAAGTTGCATAGGCTACTTGTATGAGCGACTAAGTGCTCATTAAATATGACGAAATGTTTATGCAGATAAACATGACTCAAGTATCACCTATAGAAACATGCATGCACAGGATTCGACTAAATAAGCCACGAATAGCATGCGGTCCTGTACTTGTCCATCAGAGGGGAAGAAATACAGAAATGTACACGAGTGTCTACATTACACATAAAATGCCTTCACAGAAAAGGGAAGTGAGGCACTGTTATAGAGACGTACACAGTAGGAGTGATATATATATATATATATATAT
>JAECUM010054854.1:0-19370 GCA_016617855.1 Megalonaias nervosa
TATCTCTGATTCATAATTAAGTACAAATCCAACAAGAAACCATATATCTCTGATTCATAATTAAGTACAGATCCAACAAGAAAGTTTTATTTACTACCTCCTACAAAGAGAACTATTATCTTGAAATAATTTGTAGAAAGATCTATACACCCTGATCGTTTTAGGTACATTTGAGTTTTTATCCAGGAACGATTTTCGAATAAATTCAAACAGTAGTCTTATATAAGCCAAACCCCTCGTTTGTACTTGGACGACAGCATGATTTTTACACACACACACACACACACACACACACACACACACACACACACACGCACACACTATCCCCCCATGTTAGTCTAAACAAAATGCGAAAACAACTTTGCTGAGGCAACAGCGTCGATTTCATTATCGATTACCTAACTCGAGGACATATCAAGGATATCATCATAGTCGTCAAACAAAATAGGGTTGGCTCAGAAACAATCCCCTAATGCAAGACTACTGCGGTTTTTATTTTACATTTCACATAAAATTTTACTATATCTAACATTCACACAAAATTATACACAGCCACTTGTCGAGATATTTTTATAGTCTCAGCTGACTGTTTTATAACTCTCATCATCTTGACAGAACAAATATAAATTAATCTTACCACTGATGAGAGAACCTGGTTCAAGTATCTTGATAAAATTTCCATGTGAGACTATTGATTTATCGACATAACATTTCTTTAGCTCATCATTGACTGGAATCTTTGTGTATTTATTCTGAGATATTGGATTGTAAAGATTATCAATAGCATCAGAAAGCGAATCTGTAATCCAAGCAATCTTATTAAAATATTCCGAATCCTCCTTGCGATCCAGAGACAAGTTTATCTTATTGCAGATTTTTAAATACGTGGTGTACTTTTAAATACGTGGTGTACTTTTAAATACCTGGTGTACTTTTCATTGGCAAGCATGATAGTCATATGCTTACCTCGCATCCTCTACTGATATTTCTTTCATTATGTTTCATATTTCACACAAAATTTTACTATCCTTATTTTTGAAATTCACACAAAATTTACTGAATATCGTTTTTCGTATTTCACAACTCTGTTCAGTATCATATCAACAAGCAAATCATCTTTGACTAGCAGTTCTTGTATCAGATCTAACATAATAAACTTCTCACCTCTTAGATAAGCTCGAATTTGATTAAGAATTTTGTTATAGGTCGCTGTTGCTATTTACAAGACGTATTTTGGCTCGATCTTTTTATTTATTGCTGATAATGCAATACCTGCCCCTGACACTATCAACAATAATGACTCAAATCCAGTCATTGTAAGTATCATTGAAATGTAATTCAGCACGCCTATTATTTTGCTGTATATTTTCTGGACCGTCTGACGCAGTAAAGTTTTTTATGATAGTATTTGTAGTATTTGATCAGCTCGTCTGTGTCGTTGTCTGAAAGACCTAATGATATGTGGCTGAAATCAATAATTTCTTTTCTTATCATTATGAAACCGTTTCAGTAATTATTTCGACTGACGTAGTAAAAGCATTTTAGCGGCAGCTTTATCGACCAGAGCACTAAATTTGATATTAACAGGATTAGCAACAAAATATCTGTACTTATTATATACCTCAGATGATATATCATTATATCTGATATCTGTTGAAACTTTACGATCTGAGGATGAAAATGGAGGATCAAAATTTGTTGGTATTTCATTAATATCATTGACTCTATCATGATAAATATATTGTTTCATCGATATAACTAACAAGATAACATAACTGTCCCAGTTTAAATTTTTTAAGTACTAGACATTGTCTGGGAATTGCATATCCTGTTGCAAAACTCAAAAGACCACGAATATCTGCTTGTTCTATATTTATGTCGTTGACGGGTAGGTTTACGTATCCAGCAATCAACTCTTTGATATTTTTGTATTTTAGATCTGTCAGTAACTTTCCAGCTTCTGTTTTATAGTTTTTCAACATAAATTTTTTAGAACTATTATGTATTTCATAATCTTCACTAATACCAGGTTCTACAGTTGTAATATCGTCAAGCTCCTGATAAAATACGTCTCGTTCCACATCATCATATAAGTCAATCCTATGTGCTCAGTATCTGATACTGCGTTTAGTACAGTATTAATCAGATGTATGCTATACCTTTTTATCGACAGTCTATTAGAACTAGATATGCTGTTGTTAGCAGGTTAGTATCAGTACTATTACATATTATTTCCAACAACGTCTTTTTAACATATTAGTCCATACCTAACACACAAAATACTCGACGTTTAGCAACTGTGTCTTTGAGCTTACGATTTTTTGAAAACTTGTGTTTCCTTGTTTCAGCTAGTTTGTAAAGCTCATCATGAATCTTCTTTAGTCGCTCTTGCTCTGGTTTCTTATCACCATGAAATTTTGTTTTTACAAGGTTTGATCTGTCGATCGTCAAAAGATTTTCTTTATTTAGCTCAATCAACGTATTTATTAATATCTTTTCAACTTTTAATCGCTGTTCTTCACACTACACTTACAGGACAGTATATGCAAATTATATAAAAATCTTTGATTGCGTATTTCAGTTGAGGGCCTCTCATTCCAGCAACTCTGACAAAGTTGTCACTGTTTTCATTTAAACCGGGTGAATCTAGAGTTAATGTTTTCATTCTAGCAATTATGTTTACCGCTCTTGCTTCCTCAAGGCTCTCTGGGTCTAGCTGATTGACATCAGCTATTTCGATCTCTGTTTTCGGGTTTTGTATAAAATTACAAAACTCTTTTTCGGCTCTGATCGATGGAGGATCAACAGACATTAAATATTACGATCACATTAAATCGTCAAGCGTATATATCTGAAACATCGTCAAACCTGGATATGGACCCTCCGCGTTGACAACATAAATCAAGAAATACGAGTATTTCTTTGTGGTTGCTTCATAATTAAGTGTAAATTGCTGACTCGTTGAGATATAAACGTTTGTCGCGCTATATAATTCTGCCCATGTTGTATTATCGTTAGATCCTTCCACTCGCCAATTATAAATTCGTCCGACATTAGCATTTAATCCGCCACGTAGTTGAAATTTCCATATTGGTACGGCTTCTGGGCACTGTATTTTGATCCAAGATCTAGATATTTCTCGGTTTGTGATCCACTCTAATCCGCCAGATACAGGGCTGTTAAACGCAAACACATAACCTGGACTATTTTCCTGATAATGTGTTGAAGCAGATGCAATAAAACCCCAACGATTATTTATAGCATCAGCTAGATGTAGAATGTGACCAACACTATTTTAGCTCGTTTTGTTCTACCACCAATCGCAAGCGATTAGGCAACAACACTATCTAAGTATTGTTTATTAGCAAGATCAAATGCAGCAGCAGGTATATACGTAGAAGTTATTTTATTGTCAACCATATCGATGGCACCTGTAATTATGCCTCCGGTTAGCTTAACTTAAAGTGCATTAGCAGCTCTACCTGACATATCAAAAGCATCATCTGCGGCAGTAATTAATCTCCAGTCAACATAAGATTTATTTGTTATACCAGATCCAGTGTTGGATAATATATAGTTATTTTATTGGCGCCCATATTTAACGCGCCAGTCGTCGTATCACAGGATTTTACCACAACATTATCCTTGACAAACTTTACATTTGTTACAAAATCGTTACTGGTCAACGTTGTGTTAACAAGCTGAGTATTAAATATTAATTTCCCACCCATATCTATATTTCCAGCCACTGTTACACCAGTTAGCAACAGCTTGTTATTATCGACCGCGCTAAACTGTGCATAACTTACTGCTTGTGAGTTATTTATGTTAGAAGGTTTCTAGGTTTATGTTCGGTTTCTAGATTTACTTTTTTTCCATTCATATTGATATTTCCAGTCATTTTTCCACCTCTCAACGATAACTTGCTATTATCGATCGTCTTAAGTTGGGCAAAACTTACAGCTTGTGTGTTATCTGCGTTGCTAGGTGGATGTCTTGTTTCAAAGTCTAGCACTCACTGACCTGATATACTCAAATTACCTGTCATTGGCCCCTCCGATGGCCTAGTTGTTACAGCGTCCACCTCGGATGCTGGAGGTCGTGGGTTTGATCCCCGGCCGAGTCATACCAAAGACTTATAAAAATGGTACTAACATCTGCCTCACTTGGCGTTCAGCATTAAGAGGTTAGTGTTAGGACTGGTCGGCCTGGTGTCAGGATAATGTGACTGGGTGGGACATCATGCTAGATGTCTGCGGCATGATGCCTCAGTGCAAGACATCACTATTAACTGCCACACTGCAGACATCGTTGCAATTTAACTGAAAAATTTTTAAAGCTACGTTTAAAATCCAAATCACACACACCTGTCATTGTATCTCCATATTTGTTTAGATAATTTAAGTCTGCACCATCCGCAGTCGTTGTAGTTGCTGTTTTATCTTCTGTTGAGCTCGTGATTAACGTACTAACTTTTGTGTAATAGCTCATTCTTATTCTTACTGCACGATAAAATTTTGTGAATACCTAATTTAGAATGAGCATAATTAACTTTGACACGGAGCGATTAATTAAAATCAACATAACCACGACCTACCGGATTGCCATTATTTGATAGTAGGACGAACAGGATCATGCAAAACTAACCTGCTGATGAATCTGTTACTTAATGACCTCTTCAACTACGATCGAGTTTATATTTACACAATAAATCCCCAGCAGGATAAATACCAACTGCTTAGTGAGTATAATGAAATACTAAAAAAATGAACTACGCGTTGGTGATGATATTTTTATCATTAAACAACCTGAAGATCTTATTCCTGTTGCCGAGCTAGATTCAGACGAGCATAAAATAATTGTCTTTGATGACACCCCCCGCAGCAACAGCGAAATAGACAAGTTAAAATCTTGTTTTCACTGTCGCGGAACAGAAAATGTAATGCAGTTTATCTGGTGCAAGGTTTTTATAACGTAGATCGATTCATCAGGCGAAATACAGGTTGTTTTATATTATTTGCTGGACTTGACAACGATGACGTACAAAATATAGCACGAGAGCAGTGCGGAGATGTATTAAAATATAGATTTGCTGAGCTTTATCATAACACTACTGCCAGGATGCTAGAGTCGGAGCAGCCTGCTGCTCAGGGAAATTACAATTTCTTTTTATTTGATAAGCTAGCACGAGATCGAAATCACATGTTCAGATGTGGAATAGACACGTTTTTGGACTGAAAATTAATCTAACAGATACTTTTAAAAATGGATGCGCAACGAATAGAGGTTCTAAAGAAATGTGTCCCAACGAGAACCTCATTTAAGTGTTATGTATATTTGATTTAATTGTTTGTCTGTTAGTTTTATTTTTTATTTCATTACATGTTATTGTAATGTAACATTGTTTACTGGACTTGACCTTGTCCAAAATAGAGTTCAGTTCTGTTTGACCTGATTGACTTTTTTATTTTTGTTTATTTCATTTATGTAAACAACTAAAAATTGCTTCATTATTCCGTATGTGTATGAGCTAATTAACCGAATTATTCAGGTAAACATGTTGATCTTGGTCAGGGTTTTGGAGAATCCAAAGTGAATTTTATAGGCTATTATGTTTTGAATAAACAGGGCTCACTAAATCATGATAGAAAGTTATCTTCCATTATGTAATGGTTGTTTTTAGAAAATGCTAATTTGTGACCTGAGGTCAAACAGCGAACTATATTATCTTGTGACTGTCAGAATTTTACCAGTTTTGCTTTAACATCTGGCACTTTAAAATGTATTATGTTGTGACCAGTTTGGGCTGAATTTTATTTTCTTCAAATTATTCATTTCAAGTGATTATTTTCTCTGGAAATACAAAAGTGCTGTGACAAAATTCTTGTGGATAAAGACATTCATTGGAATTTATACTGATTTCAAACCTGGAATATTATTTCTGTGATTCAACAAGAGACTGTTGACACATCAATACGACGCACGCTATAACAGACACGTCATCGCCTTCAATTTAAATATCTTTGGAACTTGAACTGAATTTTATTCAGACTTTTTATCACTAGGACTTGTGTCTTTAATTCTTGGATTATTTTTGGACTTAATTCGCAAAACCGTAAGTTCTTTTTTCTCATTTTTCACTTCGTATTTTAGGGAAATAAATTATTTTGGCACTCCGGGAACCGCAGCAGATATAAAACAATCAATTTATGAAATATCACCAACATCAGAAACCACTGAGGCGTTGATAAAAACGAAACAAAAAACCTGTTATCCCCGGCCGGCGAGGAGATTGTTAAGAAACTGATGAAAGAGCAAACCTAAAATCAACATCCCAATTTTTTTTTATAATTTTATATAATCGAGAACAATAATATTTCGATTAAAAATTACCTTGATCTAGCCGAGGAAGTAACGATATACGACTCGGCAACAGAGTTAGAGTATATTGAATATCTCGACGAACCCAACAAAACGAACATTTAATACACGAGACACAGATGTGATTTTACTTCCTCATAAAGCTGCACTCGAAGTTCAAGGTGTAATTCAAGAAAATGCAAATTCTAAAATCACACTTGTTAATAACGGATGGAGTTTGTTCAGAAGCGGTGGATATCAACATGCTAATCAAACCGTAGAAGATATTTCTATGTACTGTCCAGTTGCTAGTACAATTCTTAATGTGTGTCGCTTAGCGACGATTACTCACGATCAGTAGCAACAAATATGGTTGGTATAAAGACACTGGAACTAGAGATACTAATATATAGATTTGAAAGTTACTGCACCTATTGCTGGTACTAACGATGATGGAAGTCGCACTAATATTAATGAATTTTTAGCACCTCTCCATGTAAGATATGGAACAGCAGCATCCGTTGATAATGCGGTAGCAAGTGCCACAACCGCATTAATAAATTTTTTTATTATTATTAAACTAACCCAACCGCTGTTGATGCTGACACAACTGAAATGCTAGCAAAAGCTAAGTACATTACTGTTTTAATTAACTCTAGATCCAACTTCAATGACAGTTATCTAAAGAGAATTGCTTTGACAGATAGTTCACATCAGATTACAATGATGCTTCCACTTAGTACAATATTTGGATTTTGCAGAGACTATAATAAGGTATTTCGTGGCATAAAACATACACATATACTTGACCGAGCTGATCAGAACGACTGTCTGTTGAAATCTAATGATACTGCTGATGGTGCGTTTGTAATTTTACGACTGACCTTGTGGATGCCATGTGTCGTTCCGTCAATAGACAAATCAATAGAACTTGAGTCAATGTTGACCGCTTATAGCAGAAAAATTTACTTCGAACAGAACAAGATTTATCAAATTGCAATGCCGAACATAACAGATAACACATGGCGAATAACAACAGCGCCAAACGAACACTTACCAAGACTCGTATCTATTGTGTTTCAGCTACAAGATCGACGTAATAATCAACAACAAAACAATTCTGTATTTGACAGTGCAGATGTCACACGAATATTTGTCAGAATAAATTTGAAGCAGTATCAAGAACAATCGATCGAATGTAATTCACAGCTGGCGCTGATAGAAACGTCTCTAGAGCTGACATGTATCTGATAGAAGCTATGCAAAAATATCAGGATGCTGACAGTGGATCTCAAATTTCAAACGAAGAGTTTGAAACTTTTTATCCGATATTTCACTATGACGCATCAAAACATTCGGAGCGAGCTATTGGTTCGACGTCAGATGTTGAGGTTATATGGACACTGGGACAAATTTCAGGAGCTGTTAATTATTACGCTTACGCGCTAATTATATCTGATAGATTTTTAACGATAGATTCCACAAAAGGCAGAATGACTGTCCAAGTCTAAATGTGAGCGGTATAATTTTATCAGACAAGCGGTGGAGAGAATTGATTTTCTAGCAGGCGGAAGAATGTATTGATATTCTAGCAGGAATGACTATCCAGGTGTTAAGATCTCTTTACGTGAAGTGCTTTTCACTTTACAGCAAGCGTAATGTGCAAAGCACTTTAAATTTTATCAAACAAAGAAAAGAAAATACGATGGAATATATTATACACGAGATAAATTTGTTGCCGGGACAAGTTACACAACTACCGCAAGCTATCATTAAACGACAGTCAGTTTCATTGCAGATATATTTCAGAAAGCTTGGCATTCTGCCAGCAAAACTGATGCTAACACAAAGGTAAATCAATAAAATGAGACTGCGCAAGCCATTTATCTTAAGTTTATCAGCAGCGCAAGTTACTTCAATGGCTCAAAGCAACGAAATAAAACGGAGGGTTTCTGGGACCTGCAGTAGCAACTATTGTAAAAAACAAAACAAAACGGTACTACCGAAATTATTACCAGTACTGGAGGGGCCGAGTGGTCTAAAGCGCTCACTGTTACGGATCAATGCCGTCTCACCTGTCTGCGTGGATTCGAGTCTCGGGCTCGACCAATGTGGGTATGTGAGAAAGCTTGCCAGTAGCTTTTCATGGGACGGTGGTTCTTTCAGGGATTTTTTCTGGTTCTTCCTCCACCAGTTTTACTGGTCGCCATGTATAGCCTCTCTTGTGCTGAAAACTGGCGTTCAACATTACAACAACAACAACAATAGCAACCAGTACCAGGAACATTAGGAATAGCTGCGGCGTCGGGGGCAATATCCGGAGCAACTAAAAAGTCTGTTGCCCGTGACGGTATAAAACAGTAATCTAGTGATTTTTTTCTAAAGATTATAATAAAAAATGCCTGGGAAAAGTAAAACAGCAATGAAACATAAAACAACTAAAAACAAGGGAACCTCAAAGACGAACCTCAAAGGGGTCCAAGGTGGATTCAAAGGGCCGTTGCTAGCCGGAATAGAGGGAGGTCTACTTCCGACTCTGCTGGGGATAGGACGTGGGAGAGGACTGATGTTACCTGGTACCCGCCATTAAACAACTTTGAGATTCTAGATAAACTGAAAGATATCACCGGATTTCGAGGAGTATTTTCTAAATATAAGCTCAGACCGCTGGCGGTCCAATCACTTCGACCTGGAGAGCGAATCTCTCCGCCAACAGCTGCAGCAAGCTGTGTAATAAATATTCAAAATTTGAATGATTGACATGGCACGCATTAGGTAGCTCTTTATAAAAACAATTATTTTGATTCGTTTGGTCTGCCACCAAGTGATGTTATCAAACAGTACGTGCTGTCATCGAAAATGTACAAAAAACTCAATTACTCTTCTAATCAACTTCAGCCATTTGGATCTGCAGCTTGTGGATATTATTGTGTTATGTTTATCAAACAAATATCCTAGTCCTTTGGACTGGGTGCAAAGCAGCCCGTTAGCGGTCTTGGTGATTTTCTGAAATTTATCTTACAATTTACACCTAAACCAAGCTTGGAAAACGAAAAATTGCAATTTTATCTAGCAAGCAAATATTAAAGTGACTACGTATTGCCTGAAGTGCAGAAGTAAAATGGAAAACACAAATGAAACTATGGAAACAACTAAAAACAATAGGCTAATGCTGAAAAGTGTTTGTGCTACCTGTGGCAGAAAAAAGAGCATGTTTCTTAAAGGTGACTCACTACCTGGAGGAACGCGTGGAATTCCTGATGTTATTTTAGTCGACGATTAAATATAACAAAAATGCAGAGCTAATTTGCAAGCAACCATGTAAATGTAAAGCTGACTGCGATCTGTGTATAGAACAAGATAAAATGAGAACTTACTACCATGGTTGTAATCAACGAACTGCAATAGAATTCGGCTTAGATATTCACAAGTCAATTGTAAATTACCGAAACCCAGCCGTGGATGGACATTGCCTCGTTACAAGTACACAGGGTCTTGGAATCCGCTCGATACACAACTACATGAAAATGACAACCCGATTCCGGGACAAGAATCGTATAATCAGGTCGATTTCAATCGCAATGCGTTATAACATATGTTACCGCAACAAAGAAAACGATAAACCTGGTTGTGATTGTATTATGCTTGATGAGCTAAGAATGTATGAAACCTAGTGGAATACGAGAGCGAATTGATCGTAAGCTAGTAAAAGGTATTATAGGAACTAAATATAAATTTGGGCTTGCAAAGCCTCGACTTGGTAAGTCGCATGCGCCTCAGCCCCCGCTCGGAGATGTCGGAGTGCAAAGCACTCTCGCAGATGAACTGCACAGACCTAAAAAATGTTTCCTAGACGAAGGGTCGTCTCAAATGCAGTTAACGAAATTTGGGCGATAGAGCTAGCTGATATATCGAATGTTGCTAAGTACAACGATAGCAAAAGGTACCTGATGAACGTGGTTGATATTTTTAGTAAATACGCTTTTAGTGTACATGTTGCAGATAAAATTGGAAAAACTATAACTAATGCGTTAAGAGATATTATTTTCAGCACAGAAAGAAAGCCTAATAAGTATGGAATGAACACGAAGCGGAGATTTTTAGTAAGTAATTCGAGCAGTTTCTAGAACAAAATATCATCATTAAGTACATCACCGGAAACGAAGGAAAAGTGTCATTTTCGAGAGGTTTAATCGCACGTTAAAAGAAGTGATCTATAAGCAACTCACAGCTAAAAACACTAACAGATATATTGATGATCTGCCAAAGATTGTATCAGATTATAATAACACTAAACATAAAACACTTGGAATGACGCCAAACGAAGCAGTTAAAAATCCAATACTGGTGAATGAGAATATGTACCGAAGACACAAGTTGAAAGTCGGTGATCGTGTTAGAATTTCTTTAGTGAAGAAAACATTGGAAAAATGAGTCACTCCAAACAGGTCAGAGGAAGTTTTTGTTGTGGATACAATTTTAACAACACTGCCTGTTACGTATAATCTGAAAGATCTAGCAGGAGAGGATATTATTGGAAGTTTTTACGTATAGGAGCTGCAGTGGACACAGCAGGATATATTCGCAATCGAGCGAGTAATAACAAGAAAAGGTAAGCGTGGTTTGGTTAAATGGAGAAGTTATAGTGATAGTTTTAATAGTTGGATACCAACTAGTGAAATTAAAAATCTTTAATTAGATCGCTAGCGATCCAATCGTGTGATGCATAACATCAGACGATCCAGTCACAGTAAATCTTTTCGTCTTTCAAAAGGACAGACTTACATTTCACTCGCCTGCACAATGATATCAAAAATATTGTCTTCGCGTTGTTGTTAGTGAGGAGTGTTCGCACTCTCCCATCAGGTTAAAAATCTTAACAAACAGAAAATCAAATTTTATATTTATTGACGACCATAATCTTCTAGCTGTCCACGATTCATGAACGGCTTTAACATATCCCAGAATATCTGATATTCAGAGAAAGTAAAATTAAACTTTTCAATCTTTTTAGCGAAGTGATATTTCTTATTGTTCCGGGATTTTGCTGCTACATAAACTTGCTCGTATTGAGGTACTTTACCTGGTTCATCAGCAAATTTATCCTCGAGGACAGGAAATAGATACGTTTCTAGATCGAACCCGGAGAGCTTTGCATTGTGATTCTTCTAATCCTGATGTAATTCACACTCCCATTGTTTGTACTCTACAGTATCACGATCGAGATCAGAGTGAAGATCTGACAATCAGAGACATTCTATTCATAAGATTCATAAGACTTCTATCTAATTACTGTAATAACATGCCGGACGAAATAAGAAGCATCGTCAGAGCTAAAATCTTAAATATGAACATGTTATTCGACGCTGTCAAGATATTTATCAGAAAAAAAAAAGAACAAAAATATGTGAATTTTATCGTTAAATATGATTCTTTCTCGGAGTTTAATGTCCTACGAACATGTTCTGAGGTATCAGAACTTGAAAAATATAAACAAATATTTGTCCGATATGACAGGGATACTGTTGTGAAGTTGACCTGCTGTTGTTTGACAAGGAAAGATCTCAGAAATCTCAGAAACATTGGAAAATTGATCTGTGAGCAGCAATTTTGTGCTGATTATTAAGATAATGTGGTAAATCCTTATCAGCAAAAGAAATATGTTTCGCGGCGACAGCAACGTTATAGTAGAACGGAGAAAAAAAATATTTTATTTTGCTCAACAATGTTGTGATTGATACGGTTAGATTCATGTCGAATAAGATAAGGAAACTTCAAACAAAAATATTTATTTCTGTCTGAAAAGCAACGACGTCGCACAAATATTAAATAGCAGGTGATTCGTATTGAAAGAAGATTCTATCCCCATTTGTTTTGAGAAGGGGGATTTTGTCTTACAATCAGCAACAGATCTGATTGATGCTACACAATTGTTAAAATATTTTGCTGCTGATGAGATTGAAGAAAATAATATTTCTTCACCAGTGACAGAGTTAGTTGCTAGAACAGGACGGACTGATTGTCTAAAATTAACACTACCTACTCTAACACGTCTAGTACTCTCTTGTTGTGTAACAACCTCCACGTTCTCCAGACGTTTATTGGTTTTAATGTTATTAAGATGATCAACAACTAAGCTACTTGGAATCAAACCATGAAACACTTCGTAAATAAATCTGTGAAATCTGTAACAAACTTGTTTGGTATCAGTTCTTCGAATGACAATTTGCAGATAACCAAATGTATCAATATTTCCAGCAACTTTCTTTGTTTCAACATTTCGGATAATTCCTCTATCGTTGGCCTCGTACAGATCGTAGACAGGATGAAGTTGAAACTCGTTTTACAATGACAAGTTGGCCATATTATTATCAGTGGAATATTCATTCACATGATAAACTCGCATCCCCGTTGGAATCTCATCACAGAACAGCGTATAATTAAAAATGTTAATAAACATATCGGTATATTCAGTATCATTCTCCGATTTCACTTTCATCTTATAATAAGCTGGAGTTCTAATTCCAAACGAAGTTTTAGTTTCAATATTAATTACTACCCCCAGCATATTTTCTGCATAGCAGTTGTACTTCTGATGAACGTAGAATATCTCCTGCTCACTAGCCGTTGATATAAGTCCACTAAGCATAATTTTGCTCATCTTATAATAATAGCAATTTTGTTTCTCTAATTGACATTTTTGTATGGTACTATTAGATGAATGTAAAACACTATTATATTATGTTAAAACTTGCTGATATCGCAATAAGAATTTTGTTTGCGACAAAAAGCTATCAATCTAAAAAAATTGCAAATGCATTTGCCGGGTTCGATAATAGCTGAAAACTTGATAATCAACTTGTTCTAACAGATTTCTCTGCCAAAAATTTATATCATCTTCTTCTACCAACAATTAAATCCGAGCTTGCCAAGCACAAGGTTCTAAAGATTATTGTGTAGTTTTTTTTCTTCAGTTTCTAAGCTAAATATCTGTTCGGGGAATTCAAGAATCCCAACTACAAAGCGAGGAATTTGCTAATCCTTATATCACATCAAAATCTCACCGAATTTTAACTGGGACAGAGTTGATGTCGTTGTCAGATAATATATTTCAGGAAATATGGAAAAAAATCGATGAGTACACAGCATCAGGGTCGGGTGGAGATCTGATAAAATAACAGAAATATTATTTCACACTATGAAATATAATACGCTGCGAGGTATATCATATGTCGAGCTGCCAACTAAAATAAAAAAAAATCAAAACGTTGTGTGAATGTCAAGAACAGTGACGACAGGTGTTTTCCATGGGCTATATTATCAGCGTTATTTCCAGAACGAGATCGTCCTTATCGAATATCGAATTATATTAGTCATGTTAACAATCTAAACTTTAACGGGATTGACTTTTCTGTTGCTAAGAATCAAATTCCAAAATTTGAAAAAGAAAACAATCTCCTGTTACCACGCGGTATCAATGTCTTCGGAGTCGATAATGTGTCACAAAAGATCTATCCAAGATATATCAGCGATCGAGCATCATCAGATCTCGAGAGGTCCGAACAAATAACAATATATTTATTGTTTTATAAAAATCATTATGCGTGTATAGAAAAACATTAACTCGCCAAGGCGGCAGCAATGAAACCGCTGACAATAAAAAAGAAGCTAATTTTACTGCAGCAAAAATATGTCACATTTGTGAACGGGCGCTTGATCAAGATCGAGTAAAAGATCATTGTCATATTGCTGGAAAGTATGGCGGTCCAGCACATGACAAATGTAATTTAAAATATACCGCACCAGATTTCGTTCCTGTTGTCTTTCACAATTTCAAAGGAAATGATTCTCATATTATTGTTGAAGCGTTCGGCAACAAGGATATAATAAACTGTCTTAAAATTAACAGCAACGATAAAATAAAATGAATCCCAAATAACACCGAAACGTATACATCAGTGACACTTGGCAAGTTAAGATTTATTGATAATTTGCAGTTTATGGCAGCATCGTTGGACAAGCTTGTAAAAGGCTGCGATTAAGTTTGATAATTTGACTCAACATTTCGGTTACAAGTTAAGCTTGTTAACAAGAAAGGAATTTTACCTTATGAGTATCTTGATGATTGAAGCAGATTTGATGAAACAATTTACCTGGCGAAGATAAGTTATATTCTCGGTTAAATCTTGAGAGTGTTAGTGATGATGATAATGCTTATGATAAATCGATCTGAGACTCGTTCGACTGTAAAGCTTCGGTGATTATTATGACACGTATCTTATCACAGATGTTTTGTTGCTCGCAGATATATTTGAAAATTTCAGAAAAGTCAGCGCTGATAACTACGGACTTGACCCAGCTTGGTATTATTCAGCACCCGGGCTAAGCTGGGACGCATTACTTAAACATAGCACAATAAAACTAGAATTGATAACAGACCCTGACATGTTCTGTTTCATTGAGCGAGGAATCAGAGGCGGAATAAGTGTCATAACAAAAAAGATGCCAAGGCTAATAACAAATACTTATACGACAACGATAGGACAGCACCATCAAGTTTTATAACCTATTTTGATATCAATAACCTGTATGGCTATGCCATGTCTGAGTCTATGCCGATTGGTGTTTTCAGATGGATCAGTGAAAACAGTTTTTTGATGAAACTGATAAAATCGTAACAGACGATATTAGTTATTTTGTTGAAGTTAATCTTGACTATCCTGTATGAGCTGCATGATAAAAATAATAACTATCCGTTTTATCCTGAGTCGATGTTGATAGATTACAGTTTATTATCTGATGAACAGAGAAATTATTCGCAGGGTAAATCTGTTGTTCATAAACTGGTTCCTAATCTACTTAACAAACGGAGATACATTTTACAATCTTAAACAAGCAGTTCATCATGGTCTGGTACTAAGAAAAGTTCGCCGTGTTTTAAAATTTAATCATCGCGTTGGATGAAAGATTATATCGGCATTAATACTAGCCGAAGAGCAGTTGCAAAAACTGAATTTGAGAAAACTTTTTCAAACTAATGAACAACAGCGTCTTTGGTAAGACCATGGAAAACATCAGAAAGCGAGTCAATATTGAGATCGTTAATAATCTTGTTGCATCCCATTGATTTTGTTAGTATGAAAATATTTAATGAAAATCGAGTAGTCGTTCATAAAAGAAAGACAAATTTGAAGTTGAACCAGCCAGTTTATGTCGGTATGACAGTACTTGAGATATTAAAGAAGTTAATGTACTGGTTCCACTACGATTTTGTTAAGGTTCAGTGGCCTGATGAAGAATTGTTACTTACTGACACTGACTTGCTAATGTACAAGATAGAATCTGATGATATTTATCAAGAGTTTTACCATAGGCGAGAATTAATTGTTCTTTCAGATTATCCGTAAAACAGCGGAATTCACTATGACAATAACAAAAAAGTAATAGGAAAGTTTAAGGATGAAACAAATTTTGTTCCTGTCGTCGAGTTTATCGGATTGCGAAATAAGATGTATTGCTTAAAACTGTCAGATAATAAAGTTTAAAAAAAACGAGCAAAAGGAATCAAAAGTAATGTAGTAGGTGAGGTGATAGGATTCGATAATTATAAGGCTACGCTAGACCTATTTTCTGCTTATGTTGAGATGATGGCACTAAGATCAAATTGTCATAAAATTGAGACTAATTCGCGTTAGGATATAAAAAGTATGACGTTGACTTTAGCAAGGTGGATTTTTTAGATTGGCTATTACAGTAAATTTTGCGCGAATGTTAGGTATAGTGATATTTTGTGTGAAATATAAAATAAAACTGCATTAGTCTTGTATAAGGTGATTGTTTCTGAGCCAACCCTATTTTGTCTGACGACTATGATGATTTCCTTGATAGGTCCTCGAGTTAGGTAATCGATAATGAAATCGACGCTGTTACCTCAGCAAAGTTGTTTTCGTATTTTGTTTAGACTAACATGGAGGAAGGGGGGGTAAAAATCATGATGTCGTCCAAGTACAAAATGGGGGGGGGGTGTCTTAGTAACCCCCTTTATATAGACTACTCAAACCTATGTACATAAGGATCTAGATTTTCTAATAATTCACCATTGTAATATAATGATGGATTTGTCTTTCTGCCTCTTTCAAAAACCAAAATATTTGGTTTGCTAGTGTTGACCTTAAGGTTCCAAAAGCGGGTCTATGAATCCGAATTAATTAGCATGGCTTATAATGACTCTTTAGAAAATATTATCTACATTTACCACATGGTTCATACTAGTAATAATATCGTTTATAAAATACAAGCAGCATTGGTGAAAGAAGTTACTCTTGTTTCACCCATATGGCGAGTAACAAAAATCATAAAAAGCATTCTTGTAAATTACACATGATTTTACAGAATTGTAATTAGCACGTAAAATCTTTACCAAACTGAACTAACCCCGTTATTGGTTGATTGTATACCATTGCGATCGATTGTATCAAACGCTTTCTCATAATCGATCAATGCGCAATATAATATATTTCTTTCTAAAGACCTCAATCCATTGGAAACAATATGCAGTCTACCGTGGTTTTGTTTCCTTCTTGAGACTATATTGGTTGTCAATCATTTTGCTTATTTGTCAGTAGATTTACGAAGTCTTTCATTCAATATATTCCAATAAATCTTTTGCTAATGTACTAATAGTTTAAAATCCCAATGACTGTAGTAAACTGCCTGTAAAGTGGACACTACCAGACAAGATCTGGGGTTCATTGTGCCCGCACATCCCAATCGCATCCTATAAGCACTAAACATCACGTGCCTGACCCAACGGTAAAGTACCCGTGCACATCATGAAATATGGGTATCTCGCTGTAAGCGACCTACAACTAGATGCACCTATTACTCAATTACTATTAGTCAGGGTTAAACAAAAACTAAAACTACATTAGGTAACGCTGTACCCGTCATTATATAATAATAATATTTTTCTAATGCATCAGCAAGTTATTTATTGCATTATTCCGTAGCAATACTCCCCCTAAAACAAAACAGACACATTTCTGAGTAATCATGGAATAGGAATAAAAAAATAGCCTTATTATTCTTCAATTGCAATACCGAAACTGGGAAATAAGTACGGATTTGCCAGTCATGCCATACTCAAGAAGTCTGCACCAACATTGTCAACCCCTTTGATTGCCTCTACCCTAAAACGATAACGTTGTAGTGTCAATGCCCAACGCATCAATCAAGCATTAGCGACCTTAGCCTTATTTAAATATAACATGGATTGGTGGTCAGTTTCAAGAAAGAAATCTCTCCCAAAAGATAAGCATAGCAGGTCTCACTGTGAGGTTCGCTTTGTGGAGTCTATCGAACAATTCCTTTAAAACGGGCACGTATTCACTCCAAATCTCCGTGTACATAAAAATGTCGTCCACAAAGCTGTCAACGCTTACCAAACCTTTTAGTAATTTGCGCAACAAGCGACAACGAGAGGCGCTGGCAACTACTCTAAACGGCATCACCTTAAACTTGTATAGCCCGTATTAGGTCGTGAATGCCGTTAATGCAAGGGACTCTTCAATGATGGATGCCTGCCAAAATCCCTTGGACGGATCCAATTTCGAAATGTGTTGGAGGCCCGACAACTTCGCAAAAAGACCTTCCGTATCTGACACTCAGCATCGAATACCTTGACTTTATTTAACTGACCGAAGCCAATTAAAAAAAAAAAAGAAACTGTGCCCCGTCCCTTTTTCTGACTAGGACCACGGGAGACGAATAGGGCGAGGTAGAGGGTTCATTAACCCCGATGTCCAGCATTTTATTTACTTCTTCGTCCACCCGATGTCCAGCATTTTATTTACTTCTTCGTCCACCCGATGTCCAGCATTTTATTTACTTCTTTTTATTTACTTCTTCGTCCACCCGATGTCCAGCATTTTATTTACTTCTTCGTCCACCCGATGTCCAGCATTTTATTTACTTCTTCGTCCACCATCTCTCATGTATTAAAGGGTACCGGGAAACCTTTAATCCTAATTGGCACAGATGTATTCAACTTAATTTTGAGTTCTACCAACGTCATACAGCCTAGCCTGTCGGTAAATACATCTAAGTATTCTCCCAAGATCGCGTTGATCTGCTGACACTGATTTTTGGTCAACTCCGCACTCATGGTTATGTGTTCTAACCCTTCTCGCTCGACACCCAAGGGATACTCTGGGAATTTCTGTATCGGAATTTCGTGTGTATTAAAGATTTATGTATCAACGGAATTCGTGCAACTGTCCCTTAGATACAGTTTTTGGGACACGTCACAAGACCGACAAGACCATGCCAGTAGATTCAGGTAGCACTCTGCTGGTGGTCTTCGCCTTACCCAGGTGGCTCGCCATGCTATACTCGTGTGCCACCCTAAGTACATGGGATCTGTGTTTCTGGGGCACAAACAATTGCCAGTATTTCTTACCTCTGGTGAGGTACACTCCTGATGGATTTTAACCAATTTCTCAGTATGAACATTTCTCCGTATCAAGTTTGAACTGCCCCCACCCTTACTTTGTTTAGTGGCGCCGGACGCGATTTTCTCTGCAGTCCATTTTATGGATTCGTCTCACTCTTCCTTTCGTATTAATTCATCAAGTGAAATACCACTCTGGTAAGTTGAATTTTGTGAAACGCGTTTTTCTCTCGCCACGTTTCGACTGCTTGAACTCAAATACTCTAAAATCTGCTATGGTCGAAACACGGCACCTTTCGACTTTAGCGACCGTCAGATAGTAAATAGTTATATCCATACAGAATGCGTGAAGAAAGGATTTTTTATCTCGATCCTTGCAACTGGAATGCGATAGATCGTCTGATCGAGTAGCATACAAGAGGATTCACACCTCTGTGTTTGTAGTAAACTGTCTGTAAAGTAGACTGCCTGACGAGATCTCGGGATCACTGTTGTCGGACATAGCATATGCATCCTATAAGCATTAAAAACCACGTGCATGACCCGAAGGTAAGATACTCGT
>JAECUM010054855.1:0-17253 GCA_016617855.1 Megalonaias nervosa
ATTCTAAAGCCGGAATATTATACTTGGTGATTCAACAAGGAACTGTTGACATGACAACACAAAGCAGGTTATATAAGACGTCATCGCCTTCCATCTTGAAACTTCATCGGGATTCGAACTTTGATTCACTTAGAACGTTTTAGTGATAGGACTTATATTTTTAATCATTGGATTAATTTTGGATTAGATTCATAAACCGTAAGTCCTTTTTTCATATTTTTACCTTGTTTTTCTAGGGAAATAAATTATTTCGCTAAAGTTTATAAAGCTTGTTGGCTTCACTCTTTTCTTTGTTACTTTTGTACGAGCCTAGATGCGTAACACCACGGAGAAGAAAACTTACTGACAAATGAAACTTGTGACTGACGGAATAGTCATAAGCTGTGCAAGCAGCGTTTCCCAAAGTGTCTATATGGTTCATCAAGTTAAGTGTTGACGTAATTATGTTTTTGAACTCTTCGATTAACTTGTTGTTTAAGTTTGTCTTAATTTTTATCAATCTTTTTAGATGCACGCTATCCGTCAAATAGTTGCTCCTTTTCCATAGGATACCTCCACATGGGTTGGGTTATTTTCTTATTTGCTGTTCGGAAAGTCTCTGTCGATTTACCTCAGATACCAACCTATAACCCTTCAGAATACATTATTTGACCAAACGATAATCAGCACTTGTTTCTACTGATAGTGAAGTAAATACTTTACAAGTTTTACCAACAAGTGCACTCTGTAATAACAAGGTTCGGTGTTCTCTCGGCCATTTTAAGTTCTTGGTTAAGTTTTCGAAATATGCAAAAAAGTAATCCTCGACCTTGTTTAAAGTGGATAATAATCTAATAGTTTTGGTAACATCTAAAACTTGACTTTCGTGCGGTGAGTGTTGTTGGCTTGACAGTCCGAATTCTTTAAATTTCAAATGCATTGCCGTTTCTTTTTCTTCGTTTTGCATTTGTAATTTCATCTGCAGTTTTCATTCTTCTTTCAGAATTTATCTCGCTTTCTTCTGTTAGAATTTATCTCTTTTTCCTCTTTCCGAATTTACATTGAATTTGTTTTTATCTTTCCTCGTTCTCTATTTGCATTTCCACTTCCACTTCCATTTCTTTTTCTTCTTGCTGAAGCAGAAGTTTTGCTAATTCTATCTCCATCTGGTCCTTTTAATTCTATTTCAGAACTAGAATGAGAAAAAGTAATTAATCCCAAAGCACTTGTATCAAAAATGTCCTTTTCCACCAAATATTTGACGAAAATGTTTTTAATTTCGTTTTAACAAAGACGATTTTTTGTTCGAAAGAGAATAGCGGTTAGCAAGCTCCAGCAAATTATCCTTCAACCCTTTCTTGGTTATTTTGAAATAAAAATTTACATCCTAGATGACATACTGAAATCTTGCTGGATTCACTATGTAATGTCGAAGACCAGGATAAAGGATTGTCCTAAATAAAGTGAGCGTAAAATTCAAATAAAGTTTAAATTTTCTGAACTATTTTTACAATTGTTATCTCAGACGAGCCCTAATTTACGACTTTATTGTCATAAGCTATTGAGATAATTGTTGATTCCTGGCTGTTTATATACAGGCAAAATGCTCAAAGACAAATTTGTCACTACTCCTACGTGTCAAATCGCTAATCGCCAACAACGCAAAAGAACTCACATGATTTAAACAACCCAAGTTGATTTAACTTATCTCTTCCATGATACCACCTGACCGACCTGTCCAATGGGAAAAAGCCCGAAACTTCGCAACATATTTACTAATAATTTTATTATTAGTAATTGTAAACACGAACGTGAGTACCTATCTATGGAACCTACGCGATTTCTTAGTATTTTAAAATAGAACGTATGCACATACAAAATTTCAACAACTAAAGACACAATTTACAGCCAGGAATAAAACCATCAGAAATTGTAAATATACATAACGTGATAAATGTATATTTGACAGGAACAGTATATGTGTGTGTCTGCGTGTGTGTATGTGTGTTTCATTACCTGACCTACAAACTGAACCATCC
Organism: Megalonaias nervosa; assembly: GCA_016617855.1. Lineage (NCBI taxonomy): Eukaryota > Metazoa > Mollusca > Bivalvia > Unionida > Unionidae > Megalonaias > Megalonaias nervosa. The sequence goes on from JAECUM010054855.1 coordinate 2,019, forward strand.
AATTGAGAAGGTCTTGGAAGAAAACATAATAGTTCACATATAAATGTTTAAATGTTTCAAATAAATCTGTTGTTTGTGTTCTAAATAAAGTTCAAATAAGCCTGTGTGATGAGGTGAAATTTTAGTACTTTTATTAGCAAATAACAGACCTTAATTTTTTAAACTAACATTTCAAAACATGGTGATGAATTTAAGCTCGAATGTCAGGAGATTATACACATTTGACCTTTTGTTAAATAGTTTAGAAATATTGCATCCACTAGACATTTTCCTTCATATAAGCCATTTATAAAAGCGAAATAACCTCAGAACCATTAAATGTTTTCAAATATTGAAAAAGTACGAAATCCACAAGGTTTTACAGTATAATGTTTTTCCTTGACAAGATAGTTTATAAAGTAATATAGCACAAATTACACGTATAAAACCTCATTTAGAACTGTCAAGTGTTTGCAATTTATGTCCTGTCCAATCATACAACTGAAAAAACCAAGGAGGTACTGATTGCTTTTGCAAATCAATTTCTGTTTCTACTCTAAATGGTTCTATAATTCTCCACCTATCACATTGTTCTCTGAGGTCTTTATGAAAGATGTAGAGCGATATAATGTACACGTATACAATATGAAGAAAGGCCACTGGTACAGGCAATCCTTACTGACTGGGATTGCACTAAAAACTTCCTAGTCATATTATTGTTTAAATGGGAAGTCATGTTATAAGCGTAATTAGAACCATTGTATTTATATTTTGCAAACCTTTACATTAGCTACAAGGAATGAAAACCTCATTTGAGAATGCTCATACTTTGGGCCTCGTAATGTTAGAAAGACTTGATATCGACCTAACATTAAGGGGCAATAATGTGTGCGTACAAAAAGAGAAGTATCAATCGCATGCAAAGACGACCGCACTTGACTGCACTTAACTGGCCTTGTATACGCAGGATTCGAACTATAAATCCTCCTGGTAACGAGTTCATACTGATGTCTTAAACTGCCTGAGTATGTGGTTTACTTCACCAAGCAAACAAGGTGTATTGTGCTTGCTTTTTAAACTCTCTATGGTGATATTGCCGATAATATCTGATTTGAATGAGAATAGCTTGCACTGAACATTCTTGACTGTCACATTAACTTATATGATCAACACGTAGTGCTTTCGGATAAGAGATATACAGTGTAATAGACATGAGAAATAAAACGAAAAATAAGAGAGAGGAAAAACACGATCAATATATATGAAAGCAAGTAGTCAGACAGACAGAAATATATATATATATATATATATATATATATATATATATATATATATATATATATATATATATATATATATCGACAGAAGCACAGACAATATGAATGCTGGATATAAAAGCAAAGAATAGTTAAATAGATAGAGTGAAAGATGGAAGGAAGTAGAAGAAAACTGGGTTTTGCAGTTATGTTTCTGATCTAAAAGTCCCCTTGTAGCCTGTTAGTAATGATAAGATGTGCAATAAATAGAACAAAATATTAATGTTCAATGTTGAAAGGACCATTAACCAGTCAAAAATAAAAACTAAGTTGCTATCAAAGCGGCAATGTTATGGTCTTTCAGTGAAACATTATTTACCCAATTTATTCATTAGGTCACTTAAGTCTCCTAACAAGATAAAACAACGTTTTCACCGCTAGTTTGTATGACCGATATGTATAACTTGTAATGCCTTTCTTTTGATTTGATGCTTGTTTATTTTTAGGTTTATGTTTTAGAATTTACATTTCATATTTATATTTAGCTACTGACATGGCAACTTAAGACAGATTATAAAAATGACCATAGTTACTACCAGTATGGTAAATTAGTGCTGACGATAAAAGAGACCATAGTTACTAGTGATATGGCAAATGTATGCAGACTATAAAAATGACACTAGTTACTACCAATATGGCAAATTAATGCAGACTATAAAAAATTACCTTAGTTACTATTGACATAGCAAATGCAGATAATAAGGTTCATTGCGTCGGAACACAATATTTCTTGTCTATAACAAAATTATTATATAACTTTAAATACCATATACATATGGATATGCGTATTCTGTTGATTAACATGGATTATTTTCCACATGAAATAAGGACTAGAAAATGTATTAGTACCTCTAAAGCAATCGTGTAAGAATTTTGGTTGGACAAGGAAGAGTCTCAAAACTGTATGTAATATACGACATATTATTGCTATTGAGACCTTAATTTTAGGAATACAAACGCAAGCAAAGTCATAATATTACCATACACAATTAGTCATAATACGAAATGTACTGTATAGTGAGGGCTAATGCCAATAGTAGGTAGGAATCAATGAGAGAGAGAGAGGGAGAGGGAGGAGATTGTTAGATGGTGATCAATTGAGGGGAATTAACTCTGCAGCTATCGAAATCAAGAGAATATGTAAATCGCCGTTTGAATCCACTTAAATAGATCTATCAAGCCATTTAAGGGCTGTAAATTTGTAAATTCCTTTATGTAGTAATAGTAGGATATCTTTATGTAATGTTTACGACACTTGTTTGTAATAGAAATAGGAGTAATGTTTATTAATAACGGTATTAATAACGGCATGAAACACGTCTATTAGCAGTGAGACGGTTTTAACTAATTCTTTATCTTATTTTACGCCAGTTGACTGAATCATCTAATCTATATCAACTTCCTGAATATTGCCTCCCGCATGTTAAGAAATAGCGAGGGTATCCAACGAGGTTCTTGATATAGGAAGGTTTCTTGATCTTATGTTTCTCTTGTTTCATTAGCTTACTCCTATACGTCTCCCAGATATCAGACAGTGTGGCATGTATAGAAGCGAAATGTGAGATTAAGATCGCCGTCTAACCGGTTATTGCCAGTATTAGATGAGAATGAACCATATGAGAGAGAGAGAGAGAGAGAGAGAGAGAGAGAGGAGATTTTTAGATGGTGATCGATAGAGGGGAAGTCACTCTGCAGTTATCGATTTAAGAAGAACAAGTAAATCGTCGATTGAATCCCCTTAATGATATATTTGAGACCCTTAAAGGCCGTATTTTTTCCAGTTAAAACCGAGCATGCATTTTTAATAACGTTTTGTGATAACTTTCAAAGATCTTTTTCTAATTTTTGCTACATCTGTTTGCGATAGAAACGGGAGTGACGTTTAGGAATAACAACATAAAAAGTATATCTGCAATGTGACTGTTTAAATAACTGTAGAACAACGTCCAAAGAAAGAGTGAGGATATACCTAATGAGATTATTGATATGAAACGTTTTCTAGATTTTCTGTTTCTCTTCTTTCAGCAGCTTACGCCTATACGTCTCCTAGTTACATGACAGTGTGGTGTATAAAACTATGGCTTTTTTAGAAACGTAATATGTCATCAAAATGATCCTCTATCCAGCTGTAATCATAAGTAAATGTTAGGATACCCTTTCCATAGGTCTCACTATACACAGTAATTTTCCTTTGTGATGGCATACATAATTGAAATTGTTTGTCACAAAGACGGGGGCTTTAAATTATCGTGAGAGTAAAGAGAAATACTGAGGAGTAGTTGAGAAGGGCAGGGAGCACTAAGAAAGTTAAGCAAAACTATAAGATGTACCCGAGGAACGGATTTGTTATTTTATCTGAATCACTGAGTCTATCTTGTGAACTAAACTAGTCCCGCAGGTTTCTCATCATGTAACGTGGTCATCATCCGAAAATGCATTTATCAGCAAATAAATTTTTCCCGGAATTTTTATGAGTTACTGGCATTTCTGACTTGAGAGTAACGCCTTACATAACAGTATGAATTCAGCTATTCTCACAATTTTTAATTAATCACAATAGAATTTGCTAAATATATTGATCATCTGTTGTGATTGTTATGTATATTAAATTTAATTGTTGTCTGTTAGTTTTAATGTTTTTATTCCATTACATGCTATAGTAACGTGACATTGTTTACTGGACTTGACCTTGTCCAGAATTGAGTTCAGTTTTGTTTGACCTGATTGACTTTCTTATTTCATTGATTTAAACAACTAATAATAGTTTCATTATTCTCTATAGGTATGAGCTCATTGACCAAATTATTCAGGTAAACATGTTGATTTGGGTCAGGGTTTTGGGGATTCCAAAGTGAATTTTATAGGGTATTATGTTTTAAAGAAACAAGGCTCATTAAATCATGCTAGAAAGTTATTTTCCATTAGGTAACTGTTGCTTTGAGAAAATGCTAATTTGTGACCTGAAGTCAAACTGAAAACTATATTATCTTCTGATTGTGAAGATTTTACCAGTTGTGCTTTAACATCTAGCACTTTAAGTTGCAATGTGTTGTGACCAGTTTGGGCTGAATTTTATGTTCTTCAAATTATTGAATTGAAGTAATTATTTTCTCTGGAAATACAAAAGTACTCTGACAAAATTCTTGGATACAAACATTCATTGGAATTTATACTGAATTCAAACCTGGAATAATATTTCTGTGATTCAACAAGAGACTGTTGACACATCAGTACGACGCAGGCCATAACAGACACGTCATCGCCTGCGATTTTAAATCTCTTTGGAACTTGAACTGAATTTTATTCAGGACTTTATATTACTAAGACTTGTGTCTTTAAGTCTTGGAATTATTTTTGGATTTAATTCGCAATACCGTAAGTTCTTTTTACTTATTTTTTACTTTGTATTCTAGGGAAATAAATTATTTATCAAATTTTACAAAGCTTGTTGTCTTCACTCTTTTCTGTTACTTATTTAAGAGCATAGACTCGTAACATGATCATTTGTGTTACAGTTATTGCCCATTTGTTATTTTGCCTGAGATTTGAGGTATTGCCCATTTGATATTTGCCTTAAATTGAAGAATTACTCATCGATAAATCGGTGGGCTCCTTTGAGTTTAGTTAGAGTTATTGCCCTTTTGGTGTGCAGCTGGATATTGTGTATGACGGAATCTTGTTATTGATTCAGTGTATCACTTGATAACTTGGTCAGTATTATGGTCGTCATACGAGGACGTGCATTTTGACAAATCGCTTTGCTCTAGGAATTTGTTTTAGATTTATTCACCTTTTCGTCTTGCAGCTAAATGCTCTGTATGTGAGAATCTTGTAGTTTAGATGGATCTTTTTGAACCCTAGTACATAGTATGGTCATAATCTTAGATGCACATATCAACAAATCTATGCTCTACTGCGATTGTTACAGTTATGGATTGTCTTTACGTGGAACTGGGTGTAGTGTAGTTTGTGAACGAATCTGGTCTCACAGATTTCAATCGATCACTACGAAACTTTATGAATGTTAATGTCATCACAGGTAGATGGAAAACTCAGTGTGCGCTCGTATTCCTTTAAGTTATTTCCCTTTTAGTTATGCATGTGAATGCAAATGTAAGACAAAATCCTGTGAAGGCAAATTGTCTTCCCGTTTTTGTTTTTATATATTTTTGGAGATCGCTGTGAAACTTTCCGTATGTTATGGTCATCAACTAATGATTTTCATATTTGTCTGTCTTTGAGCTCTGGCAGTTTTTGTAAAGGTTGTGTCCCTTTTAAAATTGCATCTTAATTGAGTATATAAAAATATTTTTTTTTTGCAACTACTCTCGCAGATTTTGTGAATTGCTGTGAAAATAAGTACATACCATGTTCATTATCAGATAATATGTATTTTGACCACGAATTGTATTCCAGCTAGTGTAGGACAAATTGTTCATCTATTTTGAAAACAGGCTCGCCATTTATGGATCAGAAGCCGACAAAGGCAGTGGTATATTTACATGAACATATTGGTCACAATTCCTCTAGCTTAGGTGGATTGGCGATAGAGTGTGCCTGTAATTGAAAATCTTGTAATTTCGTTACGAATCGTCTATTATTCCCCAAGATGGCGTAGACAGTTCGAAATTTTGTCATGCCACAATCATTATGCTATTCAACTACTTATCCGTACGCATAATATATGAAGAATGCAAAAGTCTTTCCAAATGTTATTACTTCTTTCTAGCCATGGTGAGGTGTGACAGCCATCATTTTGTTACATTACAACGATTAGTATCTTTATACTAAAGTAATGTCAACCTTAGGTTCAATTTATGTTACGCTGGAACCAGTAAGCGGATAAGAATATTCTCTAAAATACCTGCTACAATAAAACATACAATTCCCACACAAAATATAAACCAAAACAAAGAAATTGTCAAAATGACGATTGTATTTTGAATCAGACTAAGAGGCCGAATCCAAATCAAACTTAGATATAAAAACTGTCCAGTAGTGATGGATTGATTTAAATTTGTTTAACCAATTCTATAAGATAATATTTCACGTTATTCTAAGATTGCATTTGAATCCGTTTTGGCTTAGTTATTAGCCCAGATTCGGACGGGACAAAGTCAGATTGTCCGCCATACATTATCTCTGAAAATGCTCTTTATTTCTATGTCATTAGTAGGAAATAGCCAATATTATGTCCATGTGACCCTAAGCACAAATCAACCAAACCAAAAATCCCCGTGCATCGTCAATTTTTTATATAGCATGGCCACTATGGAAAAGCGTGTCGATAAACCGATTTAAATTTTAAAACTATTATATCTTCATCATTAAAATGATTTTACAGCTTGGAAAAAGAATTGCAAATTTTGTATAAGTTGTCTCCAGTCATTAACATTAGAAAATGACTTTGAAATTAGAATAATAACATTATTACAAATCAAGTCCAGATATTAACCCGATATATTCAAAAGATTATCTAGACCCAGTTTAGTTTATAAAGATCTATAGAAGAAAATAAACTGATCCCATACAGGTCGCAATTCGCAGAAGTCATACACATTGATAATTCACATTGTTTTATTTTATTAAGTTCAAATGTTAATAGAAAAATAAAGAAAGCACACGTGATGTTTAAAGACAAGACGTTTTTCTATACTGTTAATATCATCATGTTTTGAAAAGGTTTGATCTTTCACAATAACTTTGGATCATCACTCTACTTGAGGTAGAGCAAGGCTGTATATTACGTCTCATATCATTACTTTCCATTCAGTATTTACCAATTATCCAACAAACTGGCAATATTTTTGTTTTAAATTTCTGTCAGTGAAACATTAACAAACACAAAGATCAATGTGATAAAGGAACCGGAAGAACTTCAGTAAGCCAAATAGTTTTGTAGAATTGTATGGAGATTTTCGTTTCAGAAAGCAGTGCTGTCATTTCTGTACACAGTGTGACCATGATCTAAGGATACCCTGTTAATGGGTCTAAAGTATGAGTCACAACTACTTGATAATGATCTCAAGGATAATCTGATCAATCTTCTATATCTCTTTTATGGTCGAAAATGTATCTCTTTTTACGTTTTATCCCAAGAAATAATTACTTGACTGTGTTTACAGTACAATCATTCTTAGGCAAATATTTTTGTCTCTTAACATTTGAACAACGCAATAGGAAAAATGTAATTTGTCACGTAGGAAGAACAGCCCTATCTAAGAACCAGACTCTCACTCTGAAATAATTTTGAAAATAAAACATTGTTTATTCAGACTAGACGAAATGACCTTAGCAATAGAAAATTGTTTTTGCGTAGCGCTTACACCACCGCGGACCAAGCTGAACTAAAAATATTAATAATGTAACACCTTTTACGTCTTAGATAAACAGAATTACTGAAAAAGAATTTCGAATCCCGTGAAAATAATCATTACAATAAAATGTAATGAAACAGAAATAAAATAAAAAAAGAATTTTAAAACTAACACAGAAGCAATTTAATTACATATACGTTAAACTTCCCCCCATAAAGGAAAAGAAAGATTAATGTAATAAAACTTCCCTTTTACCATATGTAAATTACACTTGAGGCAAACAAAATTACATAAGAAAATTCTTATGAATCATATAAAGTGTATATGAAATAATATTTCTATACACGGGAAAGTGCATCTTCAATCAAATTGTCTTTTCCTTTGATGTGCCTGATGTTGATATTATATTCTTGTAAAAACAAACTCCACCTTAATAATCTTTGATTTTTATTTTTCATCTTGTCGATGAAATTAAGGGGGTTGTGATCACTATACACAACAATCGGAGAAGGAGCTGAGGTAATGTAAACTTGAAAATGCTGTAATGCCAATATTAAAGCCAAACATTCCTTCTCGATTGTTGAGTAATTTCTTTGGTGCTTATTTAATTTCTTAGAGAAATAGCACACTGGGTGATCAACACCATTTCTGTCTTATTGAATCAATACTGCTCCAACCCCAACATCACTTGCATCTAAAGATATTTTTAAAGATTGATTGAAATTTGGAGCTGTGAGAACCGGCGCACTTTTGAGTATGACTTTTAATCTATCAAAAACTTCCTGACATTTTTCAGTCCAAGCAAACTTGTTTTTCTTACTTAACAAGTTTGTCAGAGGTTCAGAAATATTAGAAAAAATTGAAACAAAAATTTCGATAGTATCCGGCCATACCCAAAAATCGCATTAGTTGATTTTTACTGACAGGCACAGGAAAATCAGAGATAGCTTTGACCTTAGCATCTATAGGTTTAACTTGACCATGTCCCACAAGATGTCCTAGAAAAGTTACACAAGTACAGCAGAACTCACTTTTAGATAAATTGATTGTCAGATTTGCATCAGTGAGTCTTTCAAAGAATTTCCGAATCGTGGCTAGATGTCCTTTCCAGGTGTCGTTGTAGATGATGAAATCATCGATGTAAGCATCACAATTATCTAGACAAGAGGTAATCATATTCATCAAGCGTTGAATAGTACTTGGCTAACCCTTCATCACAAAACGGCATTACTTTATATTGATAGAGTCCATCTGGAGTCACAAAAGCCGAAATTTCCCTCTCTCTTTCCGTAAGTGGAATTTGCCAAAATCCTTTCAGAAAGTCAAATTTGGTGACGTACTTAGCATTTCCAATTTTATTAATACAATCATTGATTCTTGATAATGGAAATGAATCTGTTTTTGTCACACTCTTCACCTTCCTATAATCAGTGCACATACGGAAAGTTTAATCCGGTTTCGGAACAAGTATACATGGTGAACTCCAATCACTTTTACTGGGCTGTATGAAATCGTTCTCCAGCAAATACTGAATTTCCTTTTTCAAGTATTCCTGTTTGAGAGGTTTCATCCTGTATGGGGGTTGTTTCACAGGTTTTGAATCTACAATTTCAACGTCATGAACAATTGTGTTTGTCCTTGTAGGAATATCTGTGAACAAGAGCTCATATGCGAATAATAACTTTTTAAGTTCATTTCTTTCTTCTTGTTGCAAATGTAACAATTTCTGCTCTAGATCTTTCATAATTTCCGAATTCCGAAGATCTGTTGCTCCAAGATCAACAGAGTCCAATTGAATTTCTTTACTTAAATCCTCAGTTGGTGGGACAGGTACAACTAAATTAATTGTATAATTTACTTGACTATCTCTTTCAAAATACTAGTACTCCATTAATTTATTTAGATCAGAGTACTATTATTATAATTTAACTCATTAATTTTCTTCTTTGCTTTGTAAGGGCCGTAAAATCTAATTTGAAGAAAATTTTGAAGAGTGATCAAGAGAGAATGAACTCTATTTCAAGACTCAAATGTTCTCTCAAGTAAAGTTTTGTGAAACCATTGTTTACGTTTTGACTTGAATTGCTGAGTGCCAAATTCAAGCATAACAAGCTCGAAAATTCCAGACATGAAATTTGACCTTTGACCAGATTGGATAGATTTGGGAAGGCCAAACTGAGTAAATAAAACTTTATCAAAGCTTTTACTATATTATTCCTCAAAGGAATTGCCTTTGGAAATCTTGCTGACGCACACATAATGGTCAACAAATATTGGTTGCCTGACTTGGTCTTAGGTAAGGGACCAACACAATCTACCATAATTCTGCTAAATGGTTCATCAAATGCAAGAATAGGTTGCAGATGAGCCATAGGTATCATCTGATTGGGTTTTCCTACCATTTGAAATTTATGACAAGATCTACACAATTTACAAACATCACTTTTGATTTTTGGCCAATAATAGTGAGTCAGGATCTTGTTATAAGTTTTATTTATCCCTAGATGACCAGCCAGAGGAGTTTCATGGGCCAAACTAAGTATTTCCTGTCTGTAAGATTTTGGAACTACAATCTGATGGTTCACTGACCACTCGTCATTAGCAGGTACCTCGGGAGGTCTCCATTTTCTCATAAGAATTCCATTTTTAATGAAATAACAGACAGGTACTTCAGCGGCTTCAATTTCACTAATGGCCCTCTGAAACAAACGGGAGCTGTCAGGATCTTTTTCCTGTTCGACGACAAGTGATTGTCGTTTATCACCCTGATTAGATAAAAGGGAATGACTATTTCAAAGAGGATCACTGTGATGAATACCTTTTGATTGATCCAAATTAGACGTGAAAGTGACCTCATCAAAAGCCTGACGAATACATGTGTCAGCTAAAAGAATATCTTCCTTATCAAAATCATTCTCAAGAGCTTTCCTTGACATAACTCTGGTAACTGCACAAGCTGGATGTAACTCAGGGCATTCTTTTTCAATAGGATCAACTTTCGGATCCAAAGAAGGCTTGTTAGTTACAAGTGCTTTAACCACAACCTTGTCTTCAGCTAGGTCGTTGCCTAGCAACAAATGAACGGGTAAATTAGACACAATACCGACTGTCACAGGTCCTGAAACTAAGTCTGATGACAAATGTACAGAATGGAGAGGAACATTAACAAAGCCGCACTCAGCTCCCTGAATGAGAACTCTCATTAGAACAGGACTTCTCTGAGAAAATCAAAGTAACTGATAATAAAAGACTCTGAGAAGCTCCTGTATCCCTTAAAATTTTAATAGGGATAGGATTGGCCGAATCACCCAAGAGTGATACAGAACCCTTCGACATGAATGGTTCATAATTCTCCATAATAAAATCAGACTGGGGCTTATTAGACCCAACAAATGTATTGCTTCCAATACATGACCGTGACCTTGACCTCTTAGAAATAAAAGCAGTTGGGATAGGTCTATCTTGATTCTGATGCCTATATTTCAATTTAAGGCAATCAGAAATGACGTGTCCTTTTTTCTTGCAATAGGTACACGTAGGAATAGACAATGATTTTGAATCAAGTTTATCAGAAGCTTGATTTTTAGAAGTTGTACCAGATTGAGTTTTAGGAGGAGTTGTATTGGGCTGGAATACCTTTCTACCAGTAAACTGCTTAGTGAATAATTTGCCTACAACAGGAAATTTATGAGTTAAGGAATACTCAACGGCAGCAAGAGCAGCATTTTCCAAGGTTTCAATCTTATGCTCGTAAAGATACATCTTAATCTCGCTATGGACACAGTTCCTGAGCTCTTAAGGTAATATGAATTGTCTGAGACTTTCGTAATCTTTATTGACCTTTCTAGAAGAGAACCACCTATCAAATTGTCGTGCTTTTCCCCCATGCAAATTCAACATAGGTCTGGTCAGTTAGTTTTCTAGAATTCCTGAATGTTTGCCGATAAGCCTCAGGGACCAGCTCATAACCTTTCAAAATACATTCCTTAACCACATCATAGTCAGCATTCTGCTCTAGTGTCAGTGAAATGTAAATATTACGAGCTCTACCAGTAAGTACACATTGCAATAATAGAGTCCAGTACTCCCTTGGCCACTTGAAATTTTCAGCAACTTTTTCAAAATAAGGAAAATATCTATCTACTTCTTCTTCCAGAAAAGGGGATACTAACTTAATATTTCTTATAAAATCAAAAGTAGGGGAGTGTTTTCCTTTTGTCAGCTCTAATTCTTTTAATCGAATTTCTCTCTGCATTTGCATATCTAATTTTTCTTTCTCAAATTGTATTTGTCTTTCTTTCTGTCTTTCTTCAAATTGCCTTTGCATTTCTTCCTTTCTTTCTTTAAATTGTAACTCCATTACTTCCATATCTTTTTCCCTTTGTATCTTTTCTGTCTGAAACTGAACCTGTCTTATCTCTCATTCCAACTTTTTTAGCTGGACTTCCATTTTCAAAAAGGTCCAAACACTCCTGGGTAAAATTCAAGAAAATTCTCTACTTTTGATGATATTGTGAATGAAAGCCTGTTGTTTTGACAAAAGATTTCAAACAAAATGTAAAATCGTACTTGAGATTTAAAGAGCAGAGGAATTTAAATTTCGAAAAACAATTTTCTGAAATATTTAACCAAAATTCAATTATCCCGGACGAACCCCCTATTTTTTCCTGTTACGTGTAGGCTCGTACAATAATAACAAGAGAAAAGAGTGAAGTCAACAAGCTTTGTATATTTTAACAAAATAATTTATTTCCCTAGTAAACATTGTAAATATTGGAAATAGGACTTATGGTTTGTGAATATAATCCAAAATTTATCCTAAGAATGAAAGATACAAGTCCTATCACTAAATAGTTCTTTTAGAATCCAGGTTCGAATCTCGATGACGTTCCATTATGGAAGGCGATGACGTCAGATGTGGTTCTTGTACAAAATAGCAACAATTCCTCAACTGAATTGCAGTTTATGTTTCCGAATAATTCCAGAATAAATTTCCACTGAATTTCTTTCTCCCAGAATTTTATAAAACAGTACACTCGTTTTGGTTTTCTAGAGAATAAATTATTAAATTCCAAAAACAAATGAACTTCAAAAACAATCTGGTTTCAACAATAGAAACCTATCCAGCCTTCAAGGTTTCAAAAATACAACTGACTGACAAGCGCTCAGAAAGGGTATTAAATCCAATCAAATTATCATCCCGTTCTCACGAGATAGATTACGTGGTCTCTTAACACTTGAACAACGCAATAGGAAAAATGTAATTTGTCACTTAGGAAGAACAGCCCTATCTAAGAACCAGACTCTCACTCTGAAATAAATTTGAAAATAAAACATTGTTTATTCAGACTAGACGAAATGACCTTGGCAATAGCCAATTGTTTTCGCATAGCGCTTACACTACCGCGGACCAAGGTGAACTAAAAATATTAATAATGTAACACCTTTTACGTCTTACATAAACAGAATTACTGGAAAAGAATTTCGAATCCCGTGAAAATAATCATTACAATAAAATGTAATGAAACAGAAATAAAATAAAAAAGAATTTTAAAACTAACACAGAAGCAATTTGATTACATATACGTAACAATGTAAATACTTCAATGGTCGGCATAAATTGCATTTAGCTTATTTCTAATTGAAATGGTGTGTACCCGTTCACATGAGTGAACGGTTGTGTTTGGATCTATAGAGTAGTTAGTGTGGTAGTGTATATTCTAATTATAAGAGATTTATAACTAGATCAACATATATTTAAATTTTATAGCGTAAATGTATTCTTTATTTTCTATTCTTACTAATAACAATGCTTAAAATAGGATATCGTGGCGCATACTCGCGTCTATGTGTGTTTTAGCTCCATACTTTAAGAAGACAATACTTAATACTTAATAAGAAATATTTTCTTATTTTAATTACAAGACTGTTCAAATTATTTACATTCAGAGATTTTAATTTTCAAAACATGATATGACGGAGAAGGCGTGTTTGGTGTCCGAATTCTTCTTTTATTCTTCACAATGGGTATCGTTTTCTCATGAAGCCCTGGATTAAAACTAATATGCTTCCATTAGATTTGCCAATGCACCAGATATTGTTAAATGAATTATGTGACGGATTAGAAGGGGGTTTGTATGGTTCGGTCGAACGCCCTTATTCCAGTCGAAAGAAGAAACGTTGGAAGTTGGCTCTTAAAGCAAACGAAAAGCCACATAAACATCAAACCCTGTAAACATATCTTACATTTCATTTTCTTGAAACACGATTTAAAAATACTTTGGTGAGACATCATAGCTGATATTAGTTTTAGAAAACTAAAATAAAATTATTGGGTCATAATGATTGAAATAATCATACAGGAAGTTTTATTTTGAACAAATGAGAATTAATATGTGTTACTAGCAATATGGATTGAAATCAGGCACAAGAATTTTTAACATTACCTAAATAGGTTTACTCATATAGGTCGATATGGGAAAAACGAGGAATTAACATTGTAGGCTTATATGGGGCACAAGGTAAATTTAACATCATATGTCTCTATGGGTATATATGTGGCTTTTAGAGAATTTAACATCTCACTTCCATATTGAAATATGTATGTATCATTAGGGATATTTAACATAATGGGTATATATTGGACATAAGAGAAATTTAGCATTACTCGTACGAGTTGCACACGTCATTAGACATAAAGGGAAATGTTAACTTAAGTTATATTATATCCATCACTTTGTTTTCTACAATCCATAACATATTTGTCTACCTTCCAACATCAAGCTATCTGCAATCCAGCACCAAGTCATCTGCTATCTCATACCCAGTTATCTACTATCGAGCATGCAGTCCTTGTAATCAAAACCCCATATTTACTATCCAACACGTCGTTTGTAGTGACTATTATACGGTCTTCAACTATCCACCACCCGATACTTACTATCCAAATATCCCAACAACCATACACCTACTAGCCAGCTACTGAGGTGTGTTTGGAGTGAATACATCGTATACCTGGATGCATTGCATGGCTACTGCTGTTGCTGTAAAGAATATTCTTCCAGAGGAGAATGACTTGAATTTTGGCTTTGCACGATTTCTTATCTTCTTGTCATTAATGTTGGCTGGCAGTAACAATTTCACTTCATTCTCCATCATTATCAATCGATGACGATCTCAGAAAGAATCGAAATCGACAGATAGATAATGTTGGCACCCAGAGAAAGAGAAAGGAGAAACGTTTGCTCAAGAACAAGAAGAGGAAGAAAGAAAGCAAGAAAGCAAAGCAAAAGAATAGAGGAAAAATCAACAATCAATATAAGTCAAAGTACAAGAAATAACAGGACTGTTACAAAAGTTTTTTTTTTTTAAATTTGACCAAGCAAATACTGGCATCAATTATTCCATTCAAGCCACATCTCTACCGAGTGTTGTCTATAATTAAGCTTGAACGTTGTCCCGATAATGGGTGGAGACGATTCCTGGTATATAAAAAAGATTTGTTCGTTAAGATTCACTTCAGTTTTCTATGTTTGCATCATAATCAACGTCCAAACAGACCTTCACAAAAAGAAAATAAAATGGTCTCCCACCTCGGTTAGCTAAACATTGTGAGGTAGTGTC
>JAECUM010054856.1:0-12719 GCA_016617855.1 Megalonaias nervosa
AGCGCCCTAGCGTGTAAAATATACATTGACACATACAAGTTAGATAACAGGAACGTGTCGGACTGATATGTCAGTTTATCGCTCATTCCCGTACGGTCCGAGGTTACTTACCTTAAAAGCTATCGATTGCACAGTTACTTCCGTGTCGATGCAATCTTACGATGAATAACAACACAAAATGGAGTAGCTAAGTTGTTTTCTTTGTTTTCTTGCATATTTGATTGGATATTCGTCATCTGACGGTAAGTAACTTTATTTCTGAGTTGATATAAAACAATAAGCAATAGGTAAATATTAGTACAGGCAGAACTAAGAATTAAGAAACGAAATCATTCTTGTTCATTCATAACTTGACATACCAAAACGACATCTCTGTGTTTAATTTACCAGCATATTGGCAGATACGAAATAATCAAAACCCAAGTTTTCTTTTTATGCTGCAGGAAAAACGTAATTTAAAAACATGCAAATAAAACAATTAATCGAAATCACTAATCAGTGCAAACAATGAATTTCTCCGTCGTCTGTCTCATGCCTCCAACGCTATTGTATCTCTCCTGTCACTGTGTACAAATGATCAATAATTGTATCACGTTGAGTATTGCGTATGGAGACAGCAGTATTCTAGTGAACTTGTTATTTCTAAACAAGGTTGTGCTTTGTTGACGTTTTAACATAATAACTGCTTTTTTAGATTATCTGCCTGGAAAAGGATGATGATATCCTTGTGGCTATACTTTCACGAACATGTTATACATATTGGCTTTTATCAAGTGCATGTATGTTTATTGCATATTTTAAAGAACGGTTATACACAGTACCTGATTTTCCTCTTAGTAAGCAAACGATTATTTCAGTTTTCAAACATACACTATCTGATTCGTATAATGAATTACGTATACATTTCAGCTGCAATTTCCTTGTAAACAGTTTCATTTATTTTGCTTTAATAGAGAATACATTTAATTACGGACATTAAAGAACATGGCATTAATTATACAGTATTATATTTGGTAACAGAAATGAAAGAAACCTCAGGAACCCAATCAATCAGAAGTAGTCACATCTTCAGTCAGTTGTAATGATATATTGATTTTAGAATTCTGAAAAACTTTATACCACAAAGTCTATTTTTGACTGATAACAGGACACTTATTTGGGTAATAGTACAATTTATGGATGCTAATTAACAGATATATATATATATATATATATATATATATATATATATATATATATATATATATATATATATATATATATATATATATATATTCTTCTTCTTTCACTATATATATATATATGTATACCTATATATATATATATATATAGACTGTTACGGTAATCAGTGCACTCGGTTTCCAATCTCACTAAGAAATGAATTGAAATTTCTCTAACCTTTAAGATATTTATTTACGTATTTATTTATTTATCTTTTATTGATGTATGTATTTATTTATGCATTGTATCAATATATATATATTCACATTAAAAATAACATGGCATTTAAAGTGTTGGTATAAAGCAATTTTGATATACCACTACTATTGGTATATCAAATTGTGATCCGCCCATGGCGCAATAATACGCATATATGAACATTCTAGCGACTTCTGCAGTTGATTCTATATCAATGATGAATTTCCACATATTAATCATTAGTGACGTATGTAAATGACGATAAAAAGTATCAATAATCATCGTCTTCTAAATGAATTTAATATGATACACATTTTCATCACAATCATTTCTGATTTTTGTTCTCCCTCCACTCTCATGCATAACGGACAAACTATGCAGAAATGTGGAGTGAGAGAGAAAATTAATTTTGGCTGGATTGAAACCTTGAAATAGAAATTACACCAAGTAACCTACAAGAATATGGTTCGTGGTAACGATACGTGTGCACTTTCTTTGGGATTTGTCTACAGTGTTTGTCAATGATACAAAGTTGCAAACCAGGTCGCCATTATAAATTTTTGGGTTGCGTGGTACACATACTGTGATGTATTTAATGCTATGTTTTGACGTTGTTTCTTAAACATACTATAATTTTCTAAAAATCGATTATTGTTAGTTAAATATGAAAATGTCCAAAGCCCCCTCCCTCTCTCTCTCACTCTCTCTCTCTCTCTCTCTCTCTCTCTCTCTCTCTCTCTCTCTCTCTCTCTCTCTCTCTCTGAACCATCGTAGCAAGATACGGGCTAATATCTATGACATGACGAACGTAGAGGATTTTCATTTGTGTCATCCCACGATACGCAATAGTACTATTGCAACCCAACATTTTTTCTGAAAATTGTCTTCCAAACCAAATATAAGTAATAGGATGGAGATCTTCTGTGAACTCGAATGATTCTATATAGGCAAATCCGGTTAAGTCAAAATCTGGTACCATATCAACTGAGATAACGTCACTATAGTCGTATTTAGTATTCCATAATCCACCGTGCCCATATTCTATACAACTTTTCTGGACATCTTCAAGAAATTCCGATCGTGTCGGTTTCCATGAATTTTTCTCCTGAGCGAAATGGGCAGCAACCGATGGTACGGTAAAACAATTATTCACTAATTGTCTAACTTTGACATCGTCAAAAGTATATTTCAGCGCAAGATTTTTCATTTCGTCATGGAGAGATTCTGTACGATAAATATCACCATTAGGCCGTACAAGTTGATCATAATCATATTCTGAACTTTGAAATAACCAAACAGACACAGGGTCAGTTTTACTGATATTTCTGATAAAATCAAATATATGACCATCATACAATTTAACCATTCTGTCTTGTGGAAATATTGTTACAGCATTAGTCCATGCATGTGCATTATGATCAATGATATCTATCGAAGCTCCTCTTGATTTATATTTTGATTTATACAAAATCTCTCCTGTTAATGTCTTCACTGTTATTGGAAATTTCAATAGCTTTCCCAGCTCAGCAACATCTTTAATAGATGCTCCAGTATCTTTAACTGTTTCTGCCCATGTATTTATTTTTTTACGTTGTAAATCTGTTAAGTCATTACCACGTATCGCATTTGTAAAATGTTCTGTAACACGTTCAGCTACACAGTTTATTCTCGACTCTCTCATCGGTTTGAGATCCGCAACGTTAGGTTTATCATTCAGTTGATATATTGCATAGACGACAGCAGTCACAGGGTACTCACGTTCATAATGCGGTTTATCAATGCCAGTCAGTATTCCAGGTTTGAATTTATTATTTAAGAGAGCAATATTATTTCCCGACTGTACATGGACTGGATCACGCTTATCACGAATAATCCAAATATCGTCATCTGTCCTTACAATAAATTTTATTAAAATAAAATATTTTTGATTATCAAGGTGGTTAATAATTACTTTTCCTCGTTTGTCATTCATCATATTAACAGTATTTCCGATCCTGAATGTTGACCACACATGAGCAGCACCATCGTCACGAAATTCCTTTTTGGCTTCACGGATACGTTTAGTTATATCTTTATTCGTTAAAGCTAGATCTTGCATCGAAACACTAAATTTATATTCTGGTAGTCTGTCAAGATCAAATCTAGGTCTATAAGGTTCAACTTCGGATAATTCCTCCATTATTATAATTAAGACAAATATTTAAATTGAATTTTAGTATATATATAATGATTCAAACAAGGAATAAGTGTGTTTGGCTTAAACTTGGACATATCTCTCATTGTGATAAACCATGTGTAAACGAATACTGCGGAAATCACACGCAGAGCATCAAACATGGAAGTACAGGACCAAAACCATGTGTTCAGTGTGGTATTGGAGTCAGAGGAAAAACTCAGTTATGTGTAAAATGCGGCGGTAAAAATATAGAGAACTGAAACGTTATTATGACAAAAAAAAAATAATATCTTGACATTGTCAGGTAAAACCCCTATAAAAACCACAATGGATTACCTGGGCAGATTTCAAAATAATGATTTAGACAAATAATATTATTATATAAATGGAGCAAAACGAATTTGTAGCACATCCAATCATTAAAAATTATGAAGCGTCTCGTGATGGTGTGATCAGGAACTACCGATCAAAAAAAAAAAACAGTCGGTAGTCTTGATAAATTTGGTTATTTTAGATTCAATGTTGGTAGAAATAAAAATTATTTTTCACATAGGTTCATCTTTGAATGTTATTTTGGATTGATTAAAAACGGACTTGTAGTTGACCACTTTGATGGGAATCCCCAGAATAATAATTTATCTAACTTGCAAGTTACCACACAGAGTCAGAATTCTAGACGTGGAAATACAGGAATATGTAAAATATTCGGAAAGAGAGCTATTAAAGCCATAAATGCAGAAACAGACCAAGAAATAACTTTCCCATCAATAAACGCAGCAGCCAAATATTTTGGCATACATCCACAATCGGTACAATTTGTCGCAAATAAAACATGCAAATTTGCATTTTCAATAAAATACAACCAGCAGATAATATTTGAATACGTCAAATAACTCTGTGCTCAAACAATAAATAAATATTTTTACTGTATATATTTCGACTGTCAATTTTGCCAAGGCTTTTGTTTAGCCACAACTACAGTTATGGGTCCACCTTCACCGTCGCTGCTCTCAGTGTCACTTCTGACAGAATCAAATAACATAATTTTTCTCAATTGCATTACACGATTGTCCACAATCTTCTTTTTCTCGTATTCACGAGATAGTTCGGATCTGATATTTTCGATTGAACGTGCAAGAGGCGTAAATAGCTTTACCTGTTTGTCATTTACCATTGCCAAGGATTCTAACATAGACTGATAGATTAATTTTAAGAAATTTATAATTGGATGGTAATGTGTATTTATTGTCGATTTTTCGTTGTTTTAATATTTCATAATCGCATATTTTCTCAGGATCGAGATTATCAGAGAGATTTATTCCGTCATGTTTTAATTTTTTAATAGCGGAAATAATAGCATTAATATTTTCTTGGTTCATTATATATATAAATATTTCTTTAAGATAAAAAAATATTTACAAAACATATAATCACAACACAACCCCATATGAACTCCTAGCTTGCCATATGACATGCTAGCAAGTTCAGGGGCATTTGAATTAATCCCCATGTGACCCCCTAGGTTGTCATATGACATCCTAGCAGGATCAGAGAAAATTCGAAAGACGAAACAGACAGCACAGTTAACCTCATGTGATCCCCTAAGTTGCCATATGACATCCTAGCAGGATCAGAGGTTACATATAAACTTATCCTAGGACAGACACACTTTATCCCCATGTGAACTCCTAAGTTGTCAAACAACATCCTAGAAAGCTCAGTGGATATTCGAAATTAGACGAAACACATTTATACAGACTCAACCCCATGTGATCCCCTAAGTTGTCAAACAACATCTTAGCAGGATCAGAGGTTACATATAAACTTATCCTAGGACAGACACACTTTAACCCCATGTGATCCGCTAAGTTGCCATGTGACATCTTAGCAGGATCAGAGGTTACATATAAACTTATCCTAATGAACATATGATTGTATGGTCATGATTATATATACAAATGGTGATTTTGATTTTGATTTTTGCAGACAGCACAAACATAAACTTATCCTAATGAACATATGATTGTATATACATATGGTTTATGATTTTGATTTTTGCAGACAGCACAAACATAAACTTAACTATAGACTTAACAGCAAACTTATCCTAATGAACATATGATTGTATGAATATGAATATATACAATGGTGATGACGAGGAATCTTGTCTACGTCCAACAGATTTTGTACAGTCTCCCCCCTATATAAACCCCATGAGAATGCAAAAGGTACACCCACCACGTGTTTACATGGTGGGAGAGTGTATTTTGTCTGTTGGATTTCGAGGAAATTCTCCGGGTTCCCCCAATTAATAGCATCAGTCGCCAAATGCAAGATAATATATCTTTAGCATTTTTGGAGACTCGAACACGCGAGAGTCTGCAGAACTTCGATCTACGTCCAATCGCCTTACCACTTCGGCCACCGCTCTCTTATCAATAATACAGTTAAATTTAAGTATATAAAATATTTACGCTGTCTCACAAGACTTGTATTACTAATAGAATGTAGAACTGTAGCGTGAATTTACTTCAATTTTTCAAAATTCATAAAATAATCGCACATTACATTTTCTGTATGAGTCATCGTTCGTTAAGGTCAAAATACATGTGTTAGAGCTAAAAATAACTCTACGTACTTGGTATATAAAACTGACGTGAATTTAAGGTTATCAGAGTTAAAAGATGCATCAATATCTCTCTCTGTTACAAACTGATGTTTTACTAACAACTAATTGCTAACGGAGAACAAATAAATCACTAAATAATTAACGAAAAACAAGATATATTCGTTGTCTGTAAATCGAACGTAGTAGTAAGGTAAATAATCGTTTAATTTACTCTGCAGAGAAGATACAAGAGTTATCTCGCTTTTTTACATGTGCAATAGGAATTGAACCCACCAAAACATATTTATCAAATTATAGTTATTTAAGAGAAAAAAAGATTTTATAATATATTTCTGAAAAAAAATAAATTTTACTTATTTTTCTGATTTATCGAGGGTAAAAAACCAAGCACATTTTATGTTTTTCTGTCAAATTTCTGATTTTTTGACGGCAAAAAACCCCAGCACTTTTTATGTTTTTTTTAATAATTTTATGAATTAAAGTACCTATTTACCCATCTGATTATTTTTTTCCCCCTGATTATCTACTCAGACGTTCTACGAGCGTATATACAAATTAACATTAAGTGATTCTCCTCGTAGATCCAAAATGTATCCTGTCTGGTCAGTAAGTTTGAAATTTATTCTCGACAATAACGGATTATGTACACGTAGATAAACGGGGTTAATTGGTTCAGATACAATTAACCACCCGGGAGGCACTTGAGGGCTAAATGTATATAATATATATCCTTGCTGGGCCTGGCTAGATTTCTCAAGGTCTACTTGATAGCTGCCGTCAATTACGTCACGTACTAGATTGACTGCGATCGTTGATGTTATATTAACAATGCCTGGCGATATATGACGGTTTCCACCGTGTGGATCATTATTATGTTTAAGAATAACCGGTGATGGGGCTATTTTTTTCCATAATTCAAGTATTTTAGGGAAATATTCATCAATAAGATCAGTTAATGATTCTTTTAGTTTAGCAGGATCAATATCATATAATATATATGTTGGTAAATCTTTTTTTTCTATACCATAAGTCTTAAGAAATTCTTTGTTTATTTGTGCATCTGTGTAAGGATTGTTGTTGAGGTTAGTTGCAATGTTTATAATACTTCGACTAACAATGTATAAATCAAATAAGATTTCATTTAAATACCTTATTAACTCAATTATCTGATTTTTTACATCATTGTTGTACTGTTGTGATAATGAAATAAATAAAATTCTTAAATCATTAAGTGCCTTATTATATTCGGGTTCAAGTTCATATGCAAAATCTTGAATAAATACAAAATCAACAAATCCTTCACGTTTCCCCGTTCTAGAGTCTAGAACAATATTAAACGCTGATCTATTCATTTTGGGGAACCTTTGGCCATCAAAATCAGTAAAGTATGCATCATCATTGCTTGGATCAATATGAAATGGTAAATAATTCCATACACTTTTATGTCGATATTCTGGATATTTAATGAATTTTTTTTTTTCCGTTGTGAGAAATTCATTTTTGATTGGTTCTGGAATTCCACTATAAACAGGGGGAACATCAGGCCATCCTAACACAGATCTGATGGAACTTTGATAAATGTCTACGAGATAATCAGGGGAATTCATTTCAATCGCCGCTGATAATGTTGGTTCGTAAACAGTAATTATCATTTTGGATTCTTTTCCTGTAATAGATTTAATTCTGCGTTGGAACTCATCAATAATCTGTTCTATTTGATAACTGCCCGTTGAAATTCCAACAACTTGCCAATCAGGAGTTCCATCAGGTTTATTCTTATTCGCAAATACCAGTGAATTATTTGCTGGTAGTCCACCGAATGGTTTTGACCTGATATTTGGCCAGCTATAATAAACTCGCAATTGTGCTAATGCTATTTCACCTGCTGGAATTACAGTTGGAAAGTTAACGCTAAATTCAGGATTGGTCGAACTTAATGATATCATAGTAGTTTTTGTATGCGTTGTACTAGTGACGACCTTCTGTAATAGTTCCAACGTCGACATTATTTAAAATACTCCGTTATTTAATATAACGCAATCTCAAGAGACTCTGTCTCTAAATTCAACTTTCAGTTAGTTACTTTATCACTAAAATCGCTATCGATTATAAATGCTTCTTCGTAGGTGTTCATTATCGTTGCGAAATCCTCATCAGATATTTTACCATCGCTGAGATACGCAGAAAGATACGATGATAGTTTAGAATAAGATGTTGTTGCTGTGTGTAGTTTTGTTATATACTCGTGTAATTTATCATTTGTACACGTAGATATTTTCTTAGCGATAATACTGAGAATGCCTGCGCATGTTGTTGCCGTTGAAACGACAATTGTTGCAACTGCAGGTGCTGTCATTGTTATTATTGATAATAATAATCCGGTTCCAGCAACAACAGCGGAAACTGAGTAAACGATTATATCAATAACAACCATACGCCTGCGATATTTTTTACTTTTATTGTATAATCGTCGATGATATTTTTTAATTTGATTTGACACTCACATACTTGAGCTTATCTGTGACGTTGAACGTCGATAAGTGACTCAGTCACTTGATTCGTTATACTAACAATGTCATTTAATTAAGTTTCAGCTACGAATTCTAGGCACCACCAGTAACGTCTCAGGGCCTTTCCGTTGATGTTAACGTAAAGATTTCTTTGATATTCTTGGTTAGCATCACCAATAGAGGATTGTGATAAACATTCGGTGATAATGAAGTGGCCGCAGTAATTTCCAAACCGTACGTAGATAACCTGTATAACCCAGTTACTTCTGCGGTATGTTCGAGAGTGTTATTTTGCGGTGTCCATGTTGTTGATCATGATGCTACTGTGTATACCACATTGACGATCTGATTGTGAGGAATTTTAATCAGATTAGTTTTTTGAACAATACTACTTATTCCGTTAATAATGTCGTTGAGTCTCAAGTTAATGTCGGAGAGTTTGATATCAACGGTTGGTGGATCATCAAAAAATTCATGTACAGATTTGTTTATGTTTCTACGAAAATTTAAAAACGTTTGTACATGTCTAGTAAAAGTACCATTGAGTGTAGTTATTTCATTATTGATTGTAGCTAGCAAAGTTGTTATAGGAATGTTGCTATCGTCTACATATTTCTTCGTTACAGCGTCAAAATCTGATTCTGGTATTCTAAGATTATTAATACCATTATTATTCATATTGAGAAATGCATGCATTATACCACCGTTGACTAATACGTACTTAGATTCTTGATAATCGACGTATTTTTTTGTTGCTGCATCTGTATCTACGGTTGGGTTCCCAAGGTCTATAATTTTATTTCGGTTCATAATAATGATACCCGTGAATGAATCACCAGCTCGCTTGATAAAATCGTTAACTGACTTACCAGAATCTTGTATTTTACCTTGATCAGAAAAAATAACGATATTATTAATAACCGCGGTGGGAATTCGTATTAGAACATCTGGCAGTTGTATATTACTCGTTTTTAATCGCCCTTGTTTATCCTGAAAAACAACGACTTCATTTTGATCCACACTTGTGATATTTAATAAATCATCGATTTCATTTCTGAGCTGATCAAGAGTTGCATATTTAGATAAATCGACTTGCTGCTGAGCTTTGCGAGAAGATCTTCCATAAATATCTACCATTATATTTACTGATATCTGTTTAAGTGTGACAACGTGGTATATTCATGCACGACTTTATGAGGTGGTTTTGTTGATTTTGATATAGTATCAAGTACATTAAGTACTTCACGACCACATATTGGTGGATCAGTTATTTTTTGTGTTGGTAACGTTGAATACCAGATTGACGCAATATTATTGCTGACATAATGAAGAAATTCCTTTGGTGGCGCTAATCCATATGAATCGAAATAAATAATTCCACGTGGATCAATTGCATATCCAACCCAATGGGTGCCTGGTCCAGAGATTTTATCGAGATTAATAATACCAGTTTCAATATTGTTCGGTTGTTTTGGTAATTGATCGCGCATAAAAACACCTCTGAAGTTTTTTATTTTTAGTTTTTTAGCAGCATCGAATAAATCAAAATTGGACATTGGCGATATCAGTAAACTGTCCCGGGAAGTCTTAGACCCTTTTCGTACCATGAATATGGGGTCCCTGGTAATCTGAGACCTCTTCCTTTTTTTGGATGTTCTTCTTATTCCCTGTTCGGTTGCTTTCTTTAATGCCATTCCAGCAGCGGTTCCAACAGCACCTAATGCAGCTGCTTTTGCAACAGCTGGGGCTGCAGCGGCTATTAATGCTGGTATAGCTGCAAGAAGTGGAAATATACCACCCGTCATAGCGATGTCTTTGATAGCTCCCGCAGAAAGATTAAGTTTGACACCTTCATTTGATTTTTTGGCTTCATTGAAGTTTCTGAATTGACGCTCAGTCAACGATAATTATTTTGAACCGCTCATCTGTTCCTTTTTTAGCGATATTTTTATTCCACAGTTATTTTTGATGCTGATTGTAGCCTTTTGATCTGACCAGTAGTCAGACTAACACTAACGTGATTATATGACATTATAATTATTATCCTGATTTTAAATCAGGCGATCTAATTACATGTTTTCTACTGGGGCATCAATAACTCTCATTCGTCCACCAACACCTTCAAGTAACATCGATTTATCGCTGAGTATAACGGCTATTGCTCTGTAATTAGGGACATCTATAATGTTTCTATTAACGCGAGCTAGAAAATGTATATCAACAACAGATTGTCTGTATAAATCTAAGTGTTCCAGCGAAAAGTAATAAATCGGATATAAAGTTGTAAAATCTAACTGTGATATTTGTAAACCAGTATCAATATTTTGATCACGCCCCATAAACGACATAAGACGATGATATACACGTGCTACATGATTTTGATCGAAATTCAGTAATATAGCCTCAGATGGTTCTTGATGTCCATTTATTCTTAACGAAACCTCAGAAACACCAAGATTGTCGAATATCGTTGCACTATGTTCTTGACTATTTACTCGTGCATTACTTTGAAACGCAATAAATATATGCCGTGGTGCAGAAACACCCTGCTGGGAAGCTATCTGCCATGTGAATATACCATTAATATTAATCTAGATAGCATCTGTGGTCATTGTCAACCATGATAACATTGATTTACCACCTTGACTCATAAAAGATATTAACCGATCTTCTTCAGATATTGTTGGAGTCATCACCGGCATTCATAATGAAAGCTTGGTTAATACTACTTTACCAGGATCACCAAAGGGTCTCCATAATGCATCATTGTCCGTGGCTTTTCGTACTAGTACAACCGTATGTTTGGCTCCAAAAATAACCTTTCTGACATTTCTACAGAATCCAAATATGTGTGAAAGTGGAATTGAACATGAAAACGCTCTTCTGTCACCTTTCAACATTGATCGACGTGCTGCAAATCCTCAGTTGAAATTTTCATTCATTGATAATCCTGCAGGACCATCAGCAGCTCATCCTGCAGCTCTTACATTACCTATGGTTACGTTTCTCTGATGAGGAAAATTGGTTGTATCCTTTGCAAACATCATTGATGGACCAGCAGATCTTGGATAATCGTCGCTGTATCTCGCAAGACCAAGTATTGTTGTAGCAACGTCAACGTCTTTCTGAATTGATTCAATATTTTTTTCCATCAATCATGTACGCGAGCTATCAAATAATGCCATAATACCATTAATAACGAAACCAACCCTAACATCAGCTCCATATGCTACTGGTGCTTCAGGAGCAACGTTATTTAAAATTTCACCTTCTACTTCAATAAATGCCTCAGCGGGTAAAAAACACCTACTTGTATCCTGAACTTGTAGTTCAATTCGTCCACGTTGATCTGGAATTCGAGCGTCATAAGAATAATATTGATAATCACGCACAGACTCATCTTTGAGTACTGGTGCATCCATGTCGAATGCTGGATCAGATATACGTTTGAACATCTTTTTTATAATTATTATCGTCTAAAACGAAGACCACTTCCTGCTATCAGACTAGCGGTTATAATGTTTTCTTTTTCTGACATTGGTACATCAGCTAATTCTGCTAGTTTTTGATTAGTAGCTTGATTTATTATTTTACTGATATTTGCGGGCATCGCTTCAGTGCTAGGTAATTTTACTGGTTGAGGTTTTCGTCGTATTAATCGCGCTAGTCTATCCTTGATCGCTGAGAATGTTTTGCTAGCAACATCACCAACAAGGCCAATACCTTTCTCACGAACAACATCAATAGCTTTCATTCCTAGTTGCTTTAAAAGCGGTATTGCTTTTGGAACCATCCTTCTAAATAGACCCTGAACAACATCACCTAGTCCATCTCCGTAGGTCGTTTTGTATACTAGTAATCGTGAATATATTACCCTGACCATGGTTGATCTATGAGTATTGTGTATGATCATATTATTATTAAGTGATTTTATCACTAATTGCATCTAATTGCATACTTAATCACTATGATAATCATCGGCGAT
>JAECUM010054857.1:0-11807 GCA_016617855.1 Megalonaias nervosa
TAATTAGAACTATATTATATATTGGAATAAAAAAATTTCAAACAACTTATATAATAACCACAAGAGGATTTAACATATGTAAGTGGTTACTCATGGACAACACAGAGCACTGCGGCAAATCATGTCAGGGTTGATAATTGTGGCCAGCTCAGGATTCAAATTAGGCGAAGACCAACAGGACCTACCCCATGTCGAGTTTGCAACGAAGGAGTGCGTCGTTAAATAGATATTTGTGCTGACGAAAGCACAATCATATCTTAGAAACCAAACACAGCCAACACTTGAACCTTACTTAGAAAGAAAAAATTTAGTGACTAACGGAGATGCAAGCTCTGGTTGTGATGGTGAGTAGTAAACGCGAGACAAAATTAACACTTTCGCTTCTGCGTTGACGGATCAAGAAATGCCATTGTGTTTTCTCTGCCACAGAGATACTAAAAAGAATCTTTAATGGATCCATCAAATTTAACCCTAAGAAAATTAGTCAAAACTCTTGTCGTTAGTTCAACACTACCAACAAGTGAATTTAATTTTAAACATAACTGAGCAACCTTTTAATGAATTTTACGGAGATTTTTTAATGTTTCTCATGGAAATACAAAGGGTAAAATACACAGCTAACATTCCCAATCCAGAGGCCAGAAAGCTTGTACAGGCTAAAACATCCTTTCCTGGCCCATCCTTCTCCACTAGTGAAAAACAATCCCAAAGCAACGAAGGACGCTCAAACACAGATCTCAAGGGAATAGGCAGCAAAATGGGTCATATGATCCCATCAAACTCTATAACAGGTTTTGGGACATTGATAGCATGGATCCAGAAGAAACTGCTCCATGTTCTCAAAGTAGCGCCAGACCTAACAAAAACTTCATCCCCGTACTTCCTCCAGAGAAATAACCATATTGTCTCCGAGTAAGGTTTCACCTAGCTCCACAATCTCCACTCTAAACTTATAATGAAGAATACCATTATACAATGGAACTGTCGAGGACTTAAAGCCAAATTGCAATGATATTCTTCTGCTTTTCAACGAATATGATCCTGCGATAAAATGCCTACAGGAAACTTTTTTAAAAGATACGGATAACATCACACTTAAAAATTACTCCCTGTTTAACACCTACTTTCAGAATGTTGACAGGGCCTCAGGAGGAGTTTCTATATCTGTGAACAAGAGAGCCCCTCATAGCGTCATCCCTTTAAACACAAAGTTGCAAGCCATTGCTGTAAGTGTCACTCTACATCAAGTGATTACCTTTTGTTCTCTTTACGTACCACCAAACACCAACTTATGAAATGAATTAGACTCTCTTGTTCAACAACTTCCTGCGCCATTTGTTTTACTAGGTGATTTTAATGCCCATAATATTTTATGAGGATCAAACTACATAAGTGAGAGGGGCAAAAAGGTTGAAGATTTCATTACCAGACACGATTTGTGTCTATATAACACCAAATCTCCGACGTACTTACACCCAGGAACGGGCACATACACGTGTATCGATTTGTCAATTTGTTCTCCTTCACTACTCTTGGATTATAATTGGAAGGACGCTGATGACCTTCACAGCAGTTATCACTTTCCAGTCTCTCCTAAGAGCACCAACGTTACAATTGATGACGCAATTCCACAGTGGAATTTAAATAAGGCTGACGGGGTCAAATTTGAAACACTTTTTACAGCTAGGATTAACAGGAATACCGTCCTAAACGACAATCACCCTATTCGACAACTTACTTCCGTCTTAATTGAGATTGCAGAAGAATCCATTCCTAAGTCCTCACCGAACTGTAAAAGAACCCAAAAGCCATGGTTCACCAAAGAATGTAAAGAAGCCATTAGACAACGCCGAGAAGCACTGAAAAAATTTAATAGTCGTCCAACGCCCGAAAATTGAACTAAGTACCGTATTGCTCAGGCCAAAGCCCGCCGCACGATTAAAGAAAGTAAAAGAGCATCATGGAAAAAATATGTTTCAACTTTAAATTCTCGTTCCTCTATAACGAAAGTTTAGGACACTATCCGCAAAATAAATGGAAAGGGAAAACACAATTCTTTCCGACATCTGAAACTAAATGACAACAATTTCAATGCCAAACATGAAATAGCTAATATACTTGCTGATTGTTTCTCTAAAAATTCCTCATCGTCTAATTATTCACAATCTTTCCGAAGATTAAAAGCTCAAAAAGAAAAGACACGGTTGAAATTCACATCGAATAACTCAGAACGTTATAATCAACCATTTTCATTGTCGGAGCTTATGGAATCTTTGAAAAAGGCCCATGATACATCCGCTGGGCCTGACGATATACATTATCAGTTTTTGAAACACCTTCCAGAACCATCCTTAGCAGTTCTTCTGCAAATCTTCAATGATTTATGGTAATATACCAAATATTTGGAAGGAAGCAACAGTAATACCAATTCCCAAACCAGGCAAAGATAGTGCAGATCCTACCAACTATAGACCCATATCCCTGATTAGCTGCGTATGTAAAACAACGGAACTGAAAGACTTCTCGTTGAACCACCATTATCACTTCGCACAGTACGCTCTCAAATTAAGATCAGACCCTCTGAACCCTGCTTTTTCGGCTGTTTTTCAACACAAATACAAACCCTTATACGAAAAGGAACCAAATGCCACACCTTCCTTTGGCATTAGAATATCACCCAGCCTTGACAGTGCCAAAATTGATCTTTGAAACATTACGAAATCATCCGTCTCCGAAACACCTCCCTGGATACTTTAACAACCAAAAATACTTTTTGCATTACACGATCGAAACAAATCGGAAACAAACCCTTCTGTCTTCCACAACTCTTATCGTAATCTCCTCACCCAATTTGAAAATTATATAAGAATTTATACTGATGGATCAAAAGATGAGGCCACGGTTGTTGCAGCCTTCGTTAGTGGAAAACACACAACAAATGTTCGCTTACCAAATGGTACATCAATTTGTTCAGCCGAAATCAGAGCAATAGACCTTGCTTTGCAATATATTGAAAACAAACGTATTTTAAACAGCATCATCTTCTCCGACTCATTATCGGTACTTCAGTCACTACAGAATAGAAAACTGGAGAACCCATTATTAGCCAATATTCTCCTCAAATATACTAAGCTGAGTAACTCCCGCAATATAGTATAATGTTGGTTACCCAGCCATATTGGCATCAATGGTAATGAAAAAGCAAACCGCGCTGATAAAATGGCCCTATCACTAGAACCATCTGATTTCAAAATACCGTATACTGATTTTAAACCTAGTATCAAAGAATCGTTACGTCAGAAATGGCAGGCATCATGGTATGATGCCGTGAACAACAAACTTCATGCCATCAAGACAACCCTAGGAGAATGGACTCCTTCTTGCAGAGCCGTCCGTCGGGAGGAGGTAGTCATTGCAAGAATTCGAATTGGTCATACTTATTTAACGCACTCCCACATACTAAAAGGAGAAGACCCACCAGAGTGCATTTCTTGCAATGAACTATTCACCGTTAAGCACTTTATGTTGGAGTGTTTCTACCTCCAACCTACGCGTTATGTATGACATTATGGAGCTCTTTGATACAGTGAGCGTGTATTGTATTATAGAATTCCTGAAAGAAGTAAACATTTATTATAAGCTATAGCTTTTACGCTATCACCTTGAGCAGTTTTATGTGCTATATATACCGTCCCTAAATTTTAATTACCTTTCATCTGTCTTCATTATCATACACCATTTACATTCCCCGTTGATCGGGGGGCTTTATTTATTTATCACCGTTACCATCTTATCGTTTTACTTTCAACTGTTTGGTTTCGTATCGCTGGTCGATACAAAACGTTTTACCACTTTTAAATGATCAAACATATAGCCATTAATATGGCGCTAAATAGCCTAACAGTGCTGGTGCTCCATAAAATTTCAATCAACCAACCAACCAATTCTCATGGTTTCTACAAAGCTATTGTCGTAACATTTTATCTCACCCAAATATTTTTTATTTGATTTGTTTTTTAGTTTGAAAGCAAACTTTTTAAGCGTAATAGAATGTTGTGGTACTAACAGCCGACCATTTAAAATAATATAAAACCACTCTCATTAAAACCAAAAACAACAAATTGTCGTTTATGGATTTCATCATAGACTGTAGCACTAATTTCATTGTTGGTGATTTTTATTTTCGTTTCCTCGGTGACTGGTTTTTCATTAACGAGGAAATTATCACGCTTACATTCAAACATTACAACATTCTCAATTGAGTTATGAACCCTTGTTGTCATTATACTAGAGTGTAATTTTTAATTTAAATACCAGAACGAACAGTATTAGACGGCCAAGGTGCGCCAGGAGTAACTCTAGCATATTCCGTTTGTACTTCTCGCGTTAACAACTCCAAGTGTTTTTCAATCAAATTCTATATTTTTACCACACATTGTCTGACTTCATTGTCCGTGTGGCATCATTATCATGGTAATAGTAGTTTACATCTGAGTTAAACTAAATCGTTTGTTTTAACATTCACATTAACAGGATTTTTAACTCTTTTTGCACAATTTAATTCACCAAGATAAACTTTTCCTAGTTTTAATTTTACAAACATCATCTCGTTATTTTCACAGCCGGAGCATCACGAAATTGAACCGTCATCGGTGTGATAAAGGAATCTCACACGTTTTTGTCCATAACGGTCAAGCGCGGCTGATCTCATTGGTGAATGCAACATCAGCAACATCTAACATAATCTGACGGCCCGGCCACGGTTTATTCAACGGAACATTTAATACTCGGTCATCAACATCCACAATATAAATAACTCGAGGGTTTTGTTTCACAAACATTCCTACTTTTTACTATTTCGCGCTAGCTTGCTTCTGATACGGCAACTGCTGTTGTACCACTTTTTTCATCTTCGTACAACTTTGTTTTCCCAAACCGTTTGTGATTTTGTTCCAACACCAGATTCCCTCAGCAATGTAAATTTTACCTGCTTTTGCGCGATAGATCTAACGGGAGTAAAGAATTTAAATCTAGTTTCAATAAAACAAAAACAGCATCATCATCCTCACAAACATATTGATAAATTTATCCATCACTATCACGATTAAAACAAAATCTGTGATCGAGTGAGTCTAATATAACTTTGTACTCATCAGAGATATCATTTGTTTCTGAATGCATTAATATTTTACTGCCAGAATTATTTTCATTTATTTATCACCAGATTTATTAACGATCAAAACTGGATTATCAAGCTCGTCCTGAGACAGGTTAGATTTCAACATTTGATTTACATCGAGATCATTAAAATACAAACTGTTATTTATTATACTAAATAACAATTATTGAATCTGAAATGCTTTGTGGATAAAAAAAAAGTAATTATATTTCTTAAATAGTCTTTAATGAGGTCCAACTATGCTTGAACGAAGTTTGTTATTAAAACGCTCAGATTCTAATACAGTCTCAATTGTCGCATTTAGAAGATGACATTGTTCACGAACATTTTAAAGATTTTCATTTTCAACTCGTTTTATTTCTGAGTTCCATTCGTCTGCCTTTTTGTTGTACTATAGCATTATATTTGATGTCAACCAAACTTGTTTCATTTCACTGAGCGGTAATTTTAATTCAAGTATTTTAAACGGATTTAACAATTGATTTGTCATCAACACTTAGAATATTGTCCCTGTTAAATCCAACAACATCAAAATACCGATTATTTGCCTCGTGAAATCTAGGGGTATTTGTTTTATTTGGGATTTTATTTTATTGACATACCTTGCATTAAAAGCTTACCCTGCTCATCCTGATAAATGCTTGGATGTTCCACAATTAAACTCGTTATGGTATGATCTACATTAGTTTCAGAATCAATTTTGTTAAAATTTAATATGTTTGTCAATGTGAAAAACATCATTGTAAGTCTTTATTGTACAACGGTGCCTCCGTCAGCGTTGGACGATTTATTTCTTTTAATTCTCGCTGCAGCGTACGTATCATTTTATTCACTATTTTGTTTTGATCTTATCTTTTCCAACCCGGTTTTATAATCCACAAATAATTTCTGAAACTCGACATGGATTACGTCACTGTGATGATGCGGCTACAACGGTGTTAAGTGCGGTGACGTCATCGCTGTTGACTGTGGCGCTGTTTTCTGATCTGTCACTGTTGCTGTTAATTTAGCTCCCTCTGCGTCTTGCCACATTTTGTAGATTCTGTTAAAACCAATCATGCACTTTTTAGCGATTTCACTCACGTTAACCTTACCACGCGATTCCATAATCCCCTTGATTTCCTCATCGGACAGCTGTTTTCCGCGATGTGCCATGGTAATATATTAAATACTGAAATTTTTGATAATTATCAAAAATAAATAAATGGCCCAATTGGATATATTTGATTTTATGGGCACTGTAATGATTATTAATTGACTAATATAGTAAACTTACTACTTATAGATCACTAAATAGATCCTCTAGATGTATATACAATATAGGACTCATAGTACTAATGACATTGAAGAATGAGAACCAGTCTGGATATGAGAGAAGACAAAATAGACTATATATGGGTTAATTGGCCAGGATTGGTCAATAATGAAAGAAAGATTTTAGTAACAAGAATCTTTTATGAGCTTATCCTAAATGCAACTGGAAAATCAGAGACATGGTTTTATTGATAGAATTTCAGTCCGCTGTCATCAAGGATGTGTCTATACTGACAATTATAAGTTGATAATGCGCACTCAGAAATTTTAGGTATTGAATTTTCAATACCATAGTGTTTGCATGGGTTTACTATGGGAATTTAATTGGTACCATGAGTCCGAAATAGCGATCGTATTTATCAAATCATTTGTCTTCACTTTTTATGATATACTTGCCGCATAAACTTTACCCAATTAATAATGTTTAAAAGTCCACAGCACAGGTATTAAATCAAAATGATGCATACATGCCAACCTCCCAAGAGGAATAAGCATAATGTTTGCCATTATAAGTAGCTAAACGCGTAATTTGGATGTAAAAAGTTTAATCTATATATTACGTCCCATAATTGCAGCACATTTGGAAAAATGTATTTTTACTACTAACCTGGTACTTCAGCTGTTCAAAATTCGTGTCGCAAAGGGCAAAATCCATATGGATTAGAACCAGAATACAAACACAAAATATATTGAAATATTATTTATATTCAGCACTCACATCAGCTGGTCTACATTTGTAACTTTCGCTGAATGATAGTGAACTGGAATGATCATGGTCAGGTGCTCAGAATGCTATATTACATTACTCTCGTATTCTTCATTTAAAGTTTGTAAAACGGTGTTGATTTGTTTTGAAGTTTGAAAAGATCCATCTGCTCGAACATTTTCCGTCATAAACCATGCACAACGCACATCGTAAAACATTGCACTTAATATCTGGCGCCATTGTCTTTTAAAATATAGACTGGTTCACTACTTAACTGGTTTATCATAAAATGAATATGTTAGGCACAGTTCACTTTTGACGAAATCCGTTTGTTCTCTTGGAAATGGGCCATATACAGTTACTATAATGAGCAAATAAGGAAAGCACTCTTACGCCATTCTTATACAGCACTCACCTTCCAAAGAATATGCTCGAATTTATTTAAGCAGAATTAAATAGATGATAATACAATGACATAAACAACTTTTTTATTGCTTTATTTTAATATTATTTTTTAATGTCGCATGAAAGCGTAATCCATATGCAGGCCTGCGAATAAAGTAATTTGATGGAAAAAAGTGTAATGATTACACCAAAAGGCGTAATGTTTGGCACGTATAATGATGGAATCAGATAAAAACAGAAGGATACTTATAGGTGGATTAAAAAAAAAGAAACAAAAAAAAAAAAAAAAAAAAATATCTAAAAACATCGATTAATAAATAAATAGACATAACATGATACAATGTATAAACCTTTGATTGTTTTCTTCAACTCTTCATTTGTCTCCAGTAACTCCATGAGGTGTTGATAGTAAATACTCTGTTTATCAGCCATTATATAACTCCCTGTTAGTAAAGTCTGAAAAATAAAAAGCAATATAATTTAGCAATAGACTCTTAATAAAGCTGTAATTTCGCAGAGAATGAGGCAAATGGATTAAAGATGATGTCAGGTAGTTTGTCAGTTTTTCTATGATGTCATTGAGTCTGTCAGTTTTTCTATGATGTCAGTTAGCCTGTCAGTTCCTCTATGATGACAAGTAGCTTGTCAGTTTATCTATGATGCCAACTAGCCTGTCAGTTTTTCTGTGTCAGGTAGTCTGTCAGTTTTCTACAGCCGTATACATGATCTGGCACTAATACCCTTCCAGACTTCGCAATCGTGAGATGCAAAACTTCTAAACCAAAAAGTATTCACTTCGGTTTACAGTGGTACACTAATGGTGTGAAATAACAAGTGTAATTAACTTTTATTACTGGTGTGTTGTTTACATATAATTGCCTTATGCTCCATTAAGTAAACAATGATGTATTCGTCCGCTTTTCTTTCCATGAATATAACTCTAAATATAAAGAAATATATCAGTTTGTAACAAACGCTTGATAAAATCTGACATAACATTGACCATATTACTGAATATTTTGAGTTTCTCAATTGCCCGTCATAAAAATGACTTTTACCGTCTCACAATATAGGAATAACCGACTACGTACTCGTGTCTATCAAGTTACTGTCTTACTAGATACGATTAACCGACGAAGTGCATTGTGTCTATAAAGCCACTGAAATTATTATACAATATTGATGAATAAACTTTTTTAAAATAAAGCCAGAAATGAAATTCAGTGGGATGTACCCACGTAGTAATAAACCGAAGTAAATCTGTTTGCAACAAAAGCAATCTCTAGCATCCCTTAGATTTTTGATGAATGGGAATATCAAGCCGACATGACAAAATGGAACCTCCAAAAGACCGGGATGTGTACCTCGACACGAACTTGTTACAATCACATCTTTCTAGCGATTGTACTTCCATCGTCAAACACTCTCGTTTAGGAGCCTACGAACATCGCTAAGATCTTATTGTGAACTTCCCAGTACAGTGATGAACAAGGAGAACCTTACAATATTTGAATCTACATCAAAGCACTTATTATAAGTGATTTAATTGGGTCACAAACATATTCTTTCTGTCTTAAATTGGTGGCATTTGCTAGTCATCCAATGAGACACTTAGATGTGTTGTCCGCATCTGATCGTTAGTAACTTTACAAAAGCTATCGTAACCTTAGTGACCAATAACAATTACGCTAACTTATTTGGAGAAAGAACAAAAAACAAGGAGTGTTTGTATGTGATATTTTGCGCGATTTCTAGATGTATGCTTTGGAAAAATATAACTTTTATAATATTTGGTTGTAATTCAAACTTGTGAGATTTGGTACCAAAAGCTTGCATTTTTCTAAGAGAAGTGAATGTTTTCAGAGGTAAATTCTTGAACCTTCATAGGGAAATAACATTATAAACTCTCTCTCTCTCTCTCTCTCTCTCTCTCTCTCTCTCTCTCTCTCTCTCTCTCTCTCTTAGACACACACATCGAGACAGCATTTCAAACGTCCTATGTTTACTCCTTTAGGTTTGCCTATGAAGGTCTTCTCTTTCGCGCTGTTTAATGTTATATAGAATGATTTAAAATTTTAAACATATTGGTACCTGTTCGACTTTAAGATATATGTGTCTAAAACCCTTTATCTCGGCATGAAATAATAATAATAATAATAATAATAATAATAATAATAATAATAATAATAATAATAATGGTTTTTGTCTGATCTATTGAGTAATATTTATGTTACACCTGGATGTTATATAAACTGGGTGGCTATCTAATGTTATTGTCTTCAACAAAGAAGACAAAAACAAAAAGCATACTCAAAGTTTACTGTACAAACAAAATCTTTAGCTTAATTCTAAAATTGTGTTAATCTGTCTGAGCTGTAATCTGAAAAATGACTTGCTTATATGTATTATTTTGCAGTCTCTCTTCAAAATCAATGGTAAAAATTTTAAAACAATAGAAAATTAGTCACTCAGAATAATGCGGTTTCACAGGATAGATTTATTTTCTATGATCAGATTTCGGTCATCATTTTGTAAACACTGCAGCCGAGTAAGACGTCTTTTCTTGTTGTGTTGGGATATAATTGAACAGACAGCCCGTTTACAAGAAAAGAAAAAAAAATGCTCTTGGGATATATTAAGAACTGAATGAAAGAAACTTTGACTTTATTTAAATCATGACTCATGTTTCCGTACTTTGCGCAATTTCCATGTCACGTATGGCTAATACATCATGAAATAATAATAATAAAAATAACTGTCTCTCACTCTCTCTTTGTATCGGTTACTCACACACACATACGCACGCATGCACACACACGCTTTAGTTTGATGGTATTGAATATCACAGAAAGTAAATTTAGCACATTACATTTGTGTAACAAAACACCGTGACTAAATTTAAAAATAAATTTCCAGCTGTCAGCAGTATGGTGACAGGGCTGGGTCCACCAAAATCGATCTGTGTATTTATCACTTTGAAGTGAGGTTTTCTTAAATCTATATTATATTTGATGAATGAATCTTTGACCTTATAGTACTTTAGCAGAATTGTAACATATTTAAGATATGTAACACACAAAAAGTGATTCTATAAGAATATTGTAGCACATATTGTTACGTATCTATGGTCTTGAACGAAGTCAAAGAAAAGAGCGAAAACCGACAAAGTCCATTTGAATTGCAAAAGCAAACTGAAGTTTTCTGACATATTTTAGAATAATTCATATCCCAGAATAGTGCCCCAATTTTCTGTTATGCCTCTGCGGTCTTAAACTACGTAACAGTAAAAAGTGAAAACCAACAGGTTTAGTAAAATATAACAACTAAGATATTTCCTCTGGATGCAAAGTGAAAATTTAAAAATTCCCAACAATACAGTATTGTGAATTATAATACCAGTTGTCTTAAACGTTAACA
Source organism: Megalonaias nervosa (assembly GCA_016617855.1). Lineage (NCBI taxonomy): Eukaryota > Metazoa > Mollusca > Bivalvia > Unionida > Unionidae > Megalonaias > Megalonaias nervosa. The sequence continues at coordinate 11,022 of JAECUM010054857.1, forward strand.
AAGTCTAAATGTGTAAAGTATTCAAAATTAAATACAGTGGTGTTTCGAAATGTTGCGCCAGTAGCATGAAATGTGGTGATGTGCTAAGAGGCTTGATGTATATCAATGGCATAATCTAAAAATGTCCCTGAATGAATTCACAATTCCAAGATAGTGATTTAATCCTAAAAGCACTTTGTAATTCCAATGAATAATTTAAATAAATAAATTAAATTTTATCAGCTGAAAACTGAACACAACAATAAGACTGATTCCACTTCGGATGTCATTGTATGAATGAGTATTTCCGAAGTTAACAACATTTAGATTGAAAGCTGAGACACATTAACAGAACCAGGATGAGGGTTCTTATTCCCATCAAATCCCTAAATATCATGCTACTTGAACATTCGTAATTTCTAAATTAAACTTTACCGTGAATTCTAATTAATAAACATGTTTGTCTCCAATTAATAATGATATTGATATACAACCCAAACTCATAGAGAAATATTAGTTATGTAATATATTTTTTATTAAAAAGCAAAATTGATGTGAGCAGTTAGATAGGCCCTAGAATCAATTACTGATCAAGGTCAATCAAACGATATAGATATACATAACATACAATCATGGAGAAAAGCCAACATATGGTACAAATTAAATATACAGAGGGATATTTAAAATTCCTATTCGACACAAGCTACCCACAAGTTAAGCTCATAGCTAGCAGAATTCTCTGGTGGTTTTTCTTGTAATTTAATTTAGACTGGGGACAAACTTGTAACTTGGAACCAAAATATGCCA